>JANHFF010000198.1:10000-175834 GCA_024542945.1 allo-octoploid hybrid of Carassius auratus x Cyprinus carpio | reverse complement strand
CAGGTATCTGGTCACTTTTGACTGCGAACAACAGTGAACAATGCCAGAGGGTTAATGTTCCTTATGAAATGTGCTCTGATTATTTTTAATGATTAAACAATAGCTTAAAACAAGACATAGTTTGTAGTACTGATTATTGATGTCTATCCATCTTCCATGCCACTTACTCTACAGGACCCAAAGGTGCTGGATGATTACTGACATACAGCAGGGTAAATGATATCGGAGTAAAGAGATCAGAAGAACATTCTGGGAAGCTTCAGAGAACTTTATGGGAACCGTCTAGGAACATTCTCAGAATGTTCCCCAGAACGTTCCTTGTTATTTAGCCGGGAACAAAGGTTGCG
The DNA here is from genome assembly GCA_024542945.1 of allo-octoploid hybrid of Carassius auratus x Cyprinus carpio. NCBI lineage: Eukaryota > Metazoa > Chordata > Actinopteri > Cypriniformes > allo-octoploid hybrid of Carassius auratus x Cyprinus carpio. The sequence continues at coordinate 175,487 of JANHFF010000198.1, read as the reverse complement.
TGTTCAAGTCTCAGGTCTGGCAGGAATTGTCGGTTGGGGGAGTGAGTGACAAGTGCTCTCAAGCGCTCTTTATTTGTCTAGTAAATATTTCATATGACTGACTCAACCCAGCCAGAACTGAAATTATAATTTGAAGTTTTTAGACTATGAAGCACACATTTTCTCAAAACAGACCAGCCGTCATTATAAGACCTGTAATCACTGTGGGAAGATACGGTCATAAGCACATTGCACTGTGAATAAACTACTCCAGAAACACTTGGTGCATAGATCATAAACCATTACTATTGATCATTTTGGGACACTTTTGTCTCTGCTTAACTTGAGATGAGAATGCAAGAATGAGAAAGATTTCTTTATATTGAACGTAATGGTCTTAAATAACCTACCATCTGAAGTGGTCTAAGGCTCTCATTTATTTACATAGGGTTCAGTTAGGATTGTTATTGTATTTTCTACATAAAATTGCTATTTTTAAGAATTTCTCTGAAAATGCCATGCAGGCCTGGACCCGCCAAATTACACAGACATATTTCAAAAACAGATGAATGTATGATGTGTGAGAGGTGTCAATATAATACAGTGGGTGTGGCAAAATAAGGGTCACATGACCAGGACATTATATAGATTTGAATATTTCAAAAATTCATTAAATCACAAAATCACATTTCCAAAATACAAGAACACATAAAAGTTTTTTTTTTGGCTTAGTGTTATGTTAGAATCATTATTATACTCTTATATCTTTTGTTCCATAATATTTTGAACTGTTTTTAGCTTTATTTTTGTTTTTCATTTAAATGTTAAGTTTGGAAATTTTGTTGTATGCATTTGTCATTTTTATTTAACTTCATTTTTAAAATGTGTATAGGTAGTATTTATTCAGTTTTAGCTTTTAGTTTTGGATCTGTTTTTAGTTGTTTTAATACTAAAATTTAATACTACAAGTCGGATAAAAGTGTCTGATAAATTATTAAATATAAATATAATTAAAGCTGCAAGCAGCGATGAATGGCCATCGCACCCGGGCTCACTGCCTGTGGGTGGCTTTAGTAAAACAGCGAATGGCGAGAAATATGCGTTTAATGTGGTTAATATAAGAGGAATATGTCAAAGTCATTTATATGTGCCAATCTTCCTGCTGCCAGCTGGTGGCGCTATGACTATAACTGGATTTTGTCATGTAGATTTCTTCAGTCCAGCACTTTTATCAAGCATATGAAATTTAGTGCAGACTGAACATGGAATGTTTGAGTTAGTATAACGCATGATGTGTCCTATTGCCAACAGGTGGCGCTATGATTATAACTGAATATTGGCCTTTAGATGTCTTCAGGCCATGACTCTTTCCAAATATGTAAAGTTTGGTGCACATTGGACATTGCATGTTTAGGTTAGTGTAAAACAAGCCATTTCTTGTTGCCAGCAGGTGATTATAGTGGAATATTGACCTTCAGATGTGTTCAGGCCAAGACTCTTATCAAACGTGAAGTTTGGGGAAAATCTGACATTTTATGCCTGAGTTACAACAACTTCTATTCCCATGGCGAGACATCGAACTTTGTCACGGCGCCATGGATACACCCTTTAATGAAAACTCAAAATCTTCAAAATTTAACATCGCAAAGGTCTTTAGATTAGACTGACCAAAAAAATTATAAAGTGTCATAAAATTTCTAGGAGTAGTTTGTTACAGCGTAAAACATGTCACTTCATGTTGCCAGCAGGTGCCACTATGGCTATAACATAAACTCAAGTTCTCTCATTATAATCAACAAAATGCACACAATGTAAAAAAGAGCTTCATTAACTGACAACTTCAGTGATTTTAAAGGAGCTGTATGCAAGAAATCTATTTCAATTAATCATAAAATGGCCCTGATGTGTCACTAGACATTAAGAAATCATGTTCATTTCAAATACTTATATCACTGACAACAGTAGTCCGGCCAGGATATTGTCATTTAAAAAGTGGACTTGCAGCCCTCAACTGATGTTGATGTTGTCATTTTGTGTTTTGGCCTGAAGCGCCTCCCTCCACCTATCTACCAATCACGAAGTCAGTAGTGTTTCGGGATCCGTGTTGCCAGCTTTGCTGTAACCTGCCCTAACTCCAGTCGGATAAAAATGTCTAATGTTACTAAATCAAAAAGACCTCATTATAATTCAGAAATTCGTCATGACAAAGTCCGAAATAAAACCAGAATTTGTATTGGAGATGCTTTTGAAAGATGGAGACGGCGGAAAACGTAGAAGAATTTAAACACAGACGCCAACGTTGCTAATTTTCTCCTGGACAGGTAAGATTCATCTATGCTTGGCTAACTTGTACTTGATGTCAATGGACATTTCATATATTCATGACAGTCGAACAAAGTTATGCATGTTTGTGCAAAGTAACATAACGTTAGCTCACATGGACGTATGCTAACATTAGCAATGCATTACAGGAGCCCGTTTCTCTGTCATTATGCTGAGACCCTGAGGAAAACAACATTAGCACGCCCATTATGGCAATTTGAAACGTAATTGAGACAGTAGCCTAGACTAACAGTTACCGTTCTGTCTGTCACGTACGAGCATAAATCTTTACGATTATACTGTCACATACGAGCATACATCTTTACGATTATACTGTCACATACGAGCATAAATCTTTACGATTATACTGTCACATACGAGCATAAATCTTTACGATTATACTGTCACATACGAGCATACATCTTTACGATTATACTGTCACATACGAGCATAAATCTTTACGATTATATTTAACTAATGACAATTAGTAAATTTTTTAAATACATAATTACTTATCAAAATATCTCTCATGAAGCACACTCAAAAAAATAAATTGTTGAATGAACATGATTTATTCGTAGCACCCATTATGCATCTAATCAAATCAAGTAAACTTGCACTGCTTCGAATGTGTTATATGAACACAATATACATTTGTAGATTAAACATGATTTTAACATGTCAATGTAACTTCTTTGCAACTAATTGAATCAAAATGTTTATATTGCGTTAGTCTAATCAAATTTATTCTTATTCACTCAATGCTGGTAAAGAACTTTAATTCAACAAAATTCTGCTTTGTTAAATCAACTAGTTAACATCTTGTTAATGTATGGTTTTGATAGTTTAATGGAAATCTATTTTATTTAAATTAGATGAATGTACTAATTATGCTTGCACCAGTAATCTACAAAAAAAAAAAAGCACAGAAAAAAAATTCAATTTGAAATTTTTATTTTTTTTTCCATTGGGCTTTAACATGCACCAATTAAGTTTAACCTGCTGTCTTCACTTTTAGTATCCTGTTTGTAACAATGCATAAGAAACATTTATAGCCAACTAAATCTTGGCCCTTGAGAAAACTGATCCCAAAGCAATGCTTGTAGGACTTTAACACCATTTTGTGAAAAAAAAAAAACAACAACAACAACATTTGAACGACCATGAATGAATATGAATGTATAACAAACAATTGTGAGTAAAACAATATTAGTTATAAAACAGTACAAAAAAAAAAAAGATTGTCTGCTGCAAAAAAAAAAAAAAACACCTTGCTGCAGCTTGCTGTGATATCACATGAAATGTATTTTGATAATTCTAAAAAAAACATTGTAGCTATGTTGCTTCACATAAAAAATTAAGACACTTTAACACTACCCTTTTGGGAATTTGTAAGGTAAACCTTGGCCTGAGAGAAAAACAAACAACAAACAAAAAAAAAAACAACAACAACAACAACATTTGAACGAACATGAATGTATAACAAAAAATTGTGAGTAAAACAATATTAGTTAGAAAACAGTACTTAAAAAAAAGAAAGAAAAAAGAAAGAAAAATATATATAAATTATATAAATTAATATTTATAAATTTGAGCTATAAAATATTAATAGTTTGATGCAATATGATTTTAAATAACAAAAAAAAAAAAATTAAAAAAAAAAAAAAACACTTTGCAGCTGCTTCCTGTGGAATCACATGAAAATGATTGATAACTCTAGATTACCAAATACATATACACATGAAGTTATGTTGCTTCACATCTGAAAATAAACAACCTGATACTGTGCATCAGCTACTGCTCCACTCCCAGAAAATATTTGTAAGCGTGTAACAACTACTTCAGTCAGTTGTCCCTTTAAACATTGTTGTAGTCAAAGTCCATTTAAAACAAACAAAAACAAGCTACTATTACTGCATCTTCGCTAATTACGCCAACCTTACTTGCACCATCAATCCAGTTTATAGGGACTGTGCCATCAAAAAGAGTGGTCTATAAAAGAGCTTGTAATCATCTACAAATGTGCATCTTCGTAAGTACACCAGTGTTGTTCAAGCTCACTTGCTCCAGTAGCTTGTTTGTAGGAACTGTGCAAAAAATAAGTTGAAACTCCCAAGTGGAATTTTTTACTTAAAAGTCTTATTCAATGTTACTTGCTCTAGAAGCTTATATTAAAGAAACAGTGCCATGAATAACAGTTGTCCATATATATATATATACACACAGAACGGCAAAAATGCAGAACTTCAAAAGTGCTTTATGTTTGACTTGATTTTTCAAGCTCACTTACTCCAAAAGCTTGTTTTTGAGGAACTGTGCCTTGGATGACAACCTCTGTCCATTAAGATTCAGAAAGATCTTCTGCAAGACTTCAAAAGTGCATTTGAGCTCTGGTGGGTAACTCAGGTTCAAACAGTATATGAGTCCAAATAACAGAGCACAAGCCTGCGCAATGCTACTCAAGTCACTGAGGACTTCCACACCCTCAATTAGGACACCAATGTCCTGTGGGTCATCGTCAGGCAGTGCTCCCTCCTTCAGTATGACATACACTCCCATCACAGTTTGTTCCATGATACTTTGTGACTCAATGTCTGAATCCTGTGGGACGAAATACATGAAAGATTAAAAAACTAATTATCTAAAATATTTCTTACAAGAATTGCACACTTATACACACATTATACCTTATTAAGTACACCTGTAAAGTGCACTTCAATCCAATACAGGAGCTCTGCTATGAATTCTACATTTACCAGGTTATAATTTATCAGTTTATAAGTTTAAACAGTCAGAAAGGTGCTAATTCTTCTATATGTTGATTATTGAGGTCACAGTGGGTGCTGAAGGGTTATTGCAGTGCATTATGTTATAAGACTTTATTATTTGGCCACCAAATTTATAATGAATGAGGTGCTATAAACATTAGAACCATCTTAGAATATAATGCACTGCAATAAAACAAAAGCAGGCATGTAGTTTTCTTATGTTATTTATTTTTGTTGCATGCCTCTTCTGCTTTTAGATCAATTTAAATCTTTAGGGTGGGTTTACAGTTTTGTAAGTCAGGCCCAAGAGAGCTCAACCAATATGAAATAAAAATGTATTAGGTTTTGTGCATTAACCAATTCATAACATAATTTTGTCATGGTGTACCATTAGTTTCCTATAAATTAATTTGTCCAGCTCTGTTATTTGATCAAGTTATGCATGCTCTCATTTCACATTTTTGTAGTAGCAAATAGGGGGAAAACACGGCCCAAGTTAAGATTTAATGGGCTTTTGAAACTGTATTTTCTCATCAACTCACCAAATATTCCTTCACTAGTTTTTCAGGGTCTTCATTCAAGTAGGTGCACAGAGACTTGATCACACAGGCTCTTCTGGTATGTATAGAGTCATCCTGTGGGGTGGGGACAAGATTAACTCAAACTTCAGTGCTTAAGAGTACTTACGGTTTAAAAAAAAAAAAAAAAAAAAAAAAAAAAAAAAGGTTGAACATGAAAGAATATCTTCATTGAGAATGACTACTAAACCCATTTATCAATACAAACCTTGGAGATGGCATCCATGATCTGTCGGATTTTTTTTCCTGATTGCCCGCCTTTTCTACTGAAGATCTCCATCAAACGTGGGGAGTACCGGTCAAGTTCAGCAAAGAACATAGAAATCAGTGGTACAGTAGAAATCCGATGGAACTCCCTATCAATCTGAAAAACATTAACAATGCATAACAAAAGAATAAGCCGTTTCATCCATTTCTCTATGAGCAACGAAATAGTTAAGACGACATGTACACAGCCATCTAAATATGGTCTACTCCATTTTTTGATTAAAAGTATAAGAGCTGAATTTTCGTTATCTTTCTGTTCTATTACCTATTTTTCAGGCTGTATTATGGGGCATATATAAACCTGATGTGATGAGATACACACCTCTTTCACAGTGAAGAGAGCTGGCCATCTGCTTTTAAAGTCTGCAACCATAGGCTCTGCTTGAAGAACTTCTTGTCTTCTGTATGAGAAAGTCTTCTCCATTTTCTCAGTCACAATGTGGTCATTGTTTCTCTTTTTAACTTCTGAAAGCATTGCAATTCTCTCCTGCTCCAGACTATCGGCAGTTTCTCCTTTTGGATGCTGTGGACAATAATTAACTTCGGCTCGTTTTGGTTTCTTCACATTCAATGCTGCTAAACTTCTTTTGTAAGTGGCCTTGTTCTTCAATGAATTTATCTCCACCTCAGCACATCCCAAGCCTCTTAGTTTGGTCCGCAAGTTTGCCATTTTATATTTCAGGCTAATCTTCCAGCCATAACAGCCATTGAAAGATCCCTGTTCTTTCAGGCAAGGGTGTGTTTTAACAAGAGCTTCTGCAACATCATTCAAATCATTGTCACTAGGGTAGGCTTTGAACTTAATTATTTCTTCTGCAATTCTCTCCAAAATGTGCGATTTTAGTTTTGGTGAAGGGTTCAAAAGAGTTGCATTTGTTTTGTAGTCAGCGTTAGCCTTCTCAAGTTCAAGTTCTGCATCATATCTGAAATGCGGAATAATAAAAACACTTGGCCAGAGCCACTGCCTTGTAGACGGAGCTGATTCCGGAGATGTAACGGGCTCCGTTTCACCTGAAGAGATAAATGAGCATTCTGTTGGACCCTGTGCTTCTTGGGGGAGAGGTGTTCTTGCATCATCTTTTGCATGACTTTGCAAGTAGATCACTTTAAGACTTGCTTTATCTTGTATTTCACCAATTTCTGACAGATTTAGGAATTCATTTCCAAAATCTGAATCTTGATATTGAAGACGAATATCTTCCTGTAATCCAAAACTTGTCTTTATCGTCTGGCACAAATCCTCTATGGAGTCTGGAAGTCCCCTTGGCAGAACAAGCTTCCTGGCATCATCATCACCAATGATGATTCTAAGTCTAATAGGCTGGGTCATTGTGAAGATCTAAATATTAAAACAGAAAATAAAACTTAACTCTTAAACTGAAGACACAATTAGACAAGTGTGTGTTTTAGATCTCAAATATAAAATTGTGTCTGGTCAGTGTAATTTTTTTTAGATATATTTGTAACTATGTAATTTAAGGACCTGATCCGACACTACTTGCAAGTGCAAAAACATAAGGATCATTATGTTGCCACAGAAGACAATTTTTGTTTTTGTTTGTTTTAAATCAGGGTTCTGTGCAACTGGAGAGCTTCATGGCACTACAGAAGAAAAAAAATGTTTGGTGCATAGAGCAGAAAAATGCAGCAAGGAACATTTTTCACTTAATTTTTTTTATTTATAAAAAAAAAAAAAAAAAACAAGGCCAGCCCAGGCTGCTTAAAAGATTGCTGTCGGACCAGGCCTATTTTTTTGCATTATTAGCCCTAATGCAAATCATGACTGATATCAACCTTGCCATGTGATGTATTTTGAAAAGATACTCACAGATATTACTTATGTTTTCCCAGCCACTCAATGTGTCTTTTCAGTGTGACAAGACGCGTTCCTGCTACTGAATAAACTGCTAATGGGTAGTCATCCAAGAGTTCCCCATGCTCAATGAGAACCACCTCTTTTACATGAGACATACTCAACTCAAAAGCTCTGAAGTGTTCTCTGTACCAAGCAGCCAACTTTTTCACTACAAAATGAATCTTGCCTTGCAGAATACAGATCTGCAGAATTTCCGCAAACTCAGGGAGACCAAATAAATGCCCATGAACAACAATCATTCCTTTGCTGTAGTTCATTCCATGGTATGAAACATGTGATGTCAAATGAGCATCTGTCTCATCTGGTATCCTTTGCTTGATCATGACTGCAATGTCAGAATTCAATAAATCAACTGGCACTGGTGAGGAATTAGTTACCACAAAAGATGTTTTTTGGTCAGAGGAGTGCAAATGAGACACAAGCATGAGCTGATGCTTTCTGGCAAGGGTAAGAGGTATATTTTTAAAACAATTGGTATGGCGAGCAACCTGTTTAAAAAAACTATGCTTTGCCTCAAACCTCATTGTCCATCTATGAACAAGAGGTCCAAAGAGGCGAATCATAAGAGGGTAATGTTCCAAGTAATGATGCTTAGGAAGAAGGTTAACATTTGGAAAGAGCTCTTGGTATCTCTGGCGATGTTCACTGATTTTACACTCAAGATATGATATTGATTCATCAGAAAGGACAGGGGCTACAACAAGCTCCACTATGTCCTTAAGATCCAAAATTACATGCCAAGCAGGTTCAACCTCAGGAACAAGAGGACCAACAATGAAAGGCAACAATCGAAGCAGAGTCCAGTTTTCATGGGCATTCCCTCCTATACTTTTCTTTACTGAGAAAGTTTGCGGTATCTGGTGAGGACGATTCGTTTTATCTCCCCATTTGTACTCAAAATCTTGGATCAAGCGGTTTAGTTTCTCAAGAGTGAAATATTTCTTTGAGATAAAAAGAGCAAAACAATGAGCTAGTTCCACTGGTATAACACCCTCAAACAAATCATGTACTATATCTGGGGGATAGCCTGCAGTCACGTAAAAATTTGTAAGATTCTTACTTAAAACACAATCTCGTTTAACACCACAACACACTCTTTCAGTTTCCAGGGCAGATTTTAAATGTGCTTTGTGAAGTCCCTGTGTTCGACACTCAAATGCACCAGCAGTCAATGACTGAATTTCTGATTTTTTAGCTATACAAAACCTGCATATGTATTCAGCAGAAAAACTTTCTACAAAACCTCCAAGTCCGTGAGCTCCTAGGTTGTCAGCTATTACACAAGTAACAGTGCCTTTAACACATTCATTTAACTGAGCAATATACACACCACGTTGCTCCAAGACTACTAAATCTTTCAACAGTGGATCCAACACTTTTTCAAAACCAAAAGTCTTTATATCTTCACTTTTACAAAGCACTGCTAAATAAATGGATGAAAGAGCAGAATGCGAGCCTGGTGGTAAATTGTCTAACACCCAATATACACCACAAAGTTTATGCTTTTTGCGTGAGGTCCCAAGTGGGTTGCAAACCTCAAATTCATCAATGTAGAGTGAAATTAATATCCTCAGTTCTTGAGCAACTAGGAAGTCATTAGTAGTGTAATGCTTGCCGTCTCGAAAAGACCTGTACACACTTTGACCACCACAAGAATCCTCTGAATTTTCTTTAGCTGTTTGTTCCTTAATCACTCTATTCAGTATGTGACTATGACTTAATATTTCCTGCAATAACTCTAGTATTGAAATATACTGAAATGATCTCCTTTGATGTACAGACAGAAAATACTCTGAAGGCTCTACAACTTTAAAATTTAGTTTGTAGTATTGTTTTCTTTTGAAAGAGGTTGCAAGTGGTCCGTACTTTCCCAAAATTTGAGCCACTGGGTTAGCAACACAAACAGATTTGGCAAATTCTTCAGTAACAGCTTGACTGATCTGGAGGTTATGGCTTTTGAAAATATCTGAAAGAGTACGCTTTGTGAGTGGCGCACATGCCGAGCTTAACAAAAAATGCAGTTCTTCCAACAATTCATCTAACAAGCTGGCAGGAATATGATATATATGTTCTAATTTCAACAATATCACAGCTATTTTCTGTTCAATTAATTTGGGCAAATTGACAACCGCAAGATCATCACTTTCTGACACTGACTCAGGACCAACTTCAGCATATGACACATCAGTAGAACTACCAGCACTTAAATCTTCAGAGCTATGTGCCGAGTCTGCGAACACAGTTAAACCTGCTTTAAAATCTTTTTGAGAGTGTGAGTTATGCTTTCTTTTTTTGTGTGAATAAAATGAACTTAAAATGTTTGTCTTGAAAGAGCAACCCAAAAATACACAAGTTACAGTCTCATTATTTTTCAAATGTGTTCCAATGTGAATAAATAAATCTTTTTCCGTGGAAAGGTCAGAACGGTTGCATAACTCACATCGAAAAGCACATGAATGTGTTGCGGTCTGTGTAGAATTTAATGGGTGAACTCTATACACGTGGGTTTTAAGTCCTGCCCATGTCTTAAATGTGCAAGGACAATTTAAATATATGCAAACATAATGATTGCCAAAACAATGGTGTAGTTTATAATGCTTAAGTAATTTGTACCTACAACTCTCCTTTGCAACACACTGACTGCACTGCCACATAAAGTCACTGAAAGAGAAAGAAAAGGAAAATTCAGTAATCAAGGATAGTTAGTTATACATTAATGTATGTGAGTGTTAAGAAAAACTACTTACCATGTAATTAAGGTGAGGTTCACACCAGAAGAGCATGGGGAGAGCTTATATTGTGATGTATTTCCTTTTTTTTGTGTGTGAAAAAAGGTAAATTTCCACTGTGAACAATAAAGTATATAAAAGTTAGCCTGCAAAACTGCTACTAATTTACCATAATGTGTATGCTAAGGCCAGAAAACACAATATTCTCCTATTCTAAAGAAAGTTACCACTACTGGCTGCTGTTACTAAATATTAAAGAGTTTTACTTATATTAAGAACTATGCTCCCTGGATAAAACCATGCAACCCTATAAAATCATAACTTTTAGTGCAATTTAAGATATTTCAAATAGATGATCGACTGCATCATATTTTACTTGACTATTTTTGCATACTGTATTCAGTAAACTGGGATTGAAAATACAGAAATGTCTAGTTATAAAACGTTTAAAGTAATATTTTGCTTATATACTTTACACTCACAAAAAGGGCCAGGCGAACGTTATTTGGTAACGTTAGTTAAACTGTGATCCGAAGATGAACGGAGGTCTTACGGGTTTGGAAGGATATGAGGGTGTCATTAATTACATAATTTTAATGTATGGATGAACTAATACTTTAATAACATCCCTCCGTTGTTATACGAAGCAAAATCTCAATAAATAAAAATACAAAAATAAAATAACGTCTGGTATTTCAGATAGGCCAAGTTGCATATATATAACGTTACCTTAACTTACATTCACTTACAGAAAAACGGGTGCAATGTGTGTTCGACTCTGCGTTAACTTTTCCTCCCGTCTCCCCTTCCAATCGTTGGGGTAGAGTTTACGGTTGTGTAGTTAATAGTTAGGCGTAGCTAGGATTGAATTGTGATGCTAAATTTTGAAATTATTAACGTTAAAGGAAACTCGCATCGACGCAGACACGGAAATTTACCCAACACGTGTTTCCAGAATGAGAAAATAAGCCTACTTAGAAACATCGCCACAGTGTGTAATAACGTATTTCTAATCTAAAATCCCACTGTACTAATTAAAAACAGGTACATATCAAGTCAAACTTACCCTCAATATCAGGGATGCAGACCGATTAGACGCAGCAGTTCAAACCGCACACAAAACTCCACAGCGTGACGTGTTCCGAACTTCCCGCCGAAGTGATGATGAGCATGCGCAGTGACTCTTCTTCTTCTTTTGGCGCGTTGCATTCGATGCGCATGCGCATAGTGACTCACCAGAGAGAGTTATTGATATGAAGCACTTCAGTCTCATTGAATCAACACGTGCTGATCGAATTCATTTGATTATTTCGTAATTTAGTTACAAATAACAAGAATGAATCATTTAACATAAGTAAACGTGTTATATTCTTATTAATCAGACATATTTGTATTTTGCAAATCAAACAAGTGGCTAGTTGACTTTTTTGAGTGCATAAACATAATTAACAGAAAAAAAACTTACTGTGTACGTCTGTTCGTCACTTGCCATTGGATGCAGCTCATCTGGCAACCTCGAGTCAGGGGGGAGGGGGAGGGGATACACCGCTCTACAGTATTTTTATAGTGATTGCAATACCAGTTTAGGCCACAATCCTACATACCGCTGCTTTAAATGGAGTCTTCTTTACTTGCTTTCATATAATTTAAGTAAAGTAAAGTAAAAAAAAAAAAAAAATGTTAAAAAAATAATACATAAATAAATTGCAGCCGCATTTAAATGCAGGTTTGTATAATATTCCGTAAAATATCAGTGCAAGATTTGCTCAGTGCGCATGATGCTAAGTGCACGTGCAGCATTTATTCTTATTTGTCTACATTTTTTATCTTCATTACAAATCTTGTTTGGTTTTATTTTGGATAATTGCATGTAAAAACATTATTTACTTTGTAGTGGATGTGCAAATGTGAATTATTATTCATATTCAAATGTTTGTGCGAACATTATTAATGTGCATGCATGACAGGGAGGCGCCCTCTCGATCACGTGATTTTTTTCCTAAAAATTAAATAACTGATAATTAAGCTAAAGTCTAAGCTATTCTTAAACTTGGATCTCATTATATTGAAGTACAAAACCAAACACCAGAAGCAACTACACTCTCAGTGTTCTTTTATTGAAAAGTATGCATTATATTTATTCACAGGCTATATTGTTGAAATAATATTTTAGTAGAAAACCTTAAGTGCCATTGTTTAAAAAAATGCATCATAGAAATGTTTCATAGATCTTCAGTTATCATGCTTTAAAATCCCATGCCATTTGTAATTTCACAGTATTTTCACCTACTACATTACTACCCCAATTCTATAATGTTAAAATTTATTCAGTCCGATGGCATTTTTTATGACATTATTTATTTTTATTTTTATTTTTAGAATAATTGTAGTCTACAGAAATGGGTGAATCAAAACAAATATGATAACTTTTTAACTGCAGGCAGATATAGGCCCATATTATCGTACATTACAAATATTGGAATCGTCCCTTATTCTGTCCCTTATTTTATTAAAGAATAAATACTTATTTTCTTCAAGAATAAACATTATAAATAAATAATAAAAGAAAGAACCTCTATTAACCCTTATTTTCCATTTCTGAAGATAATTGGCAACGCTAATGATGATGTTATTATCTTTTGACTCCCTGACAGTTGCACCTTCCTAAAAAAAAGAGGTTGTAGGAGATATGCAAGCAATTAATAGATTTAAAAAAGAAAAAAGTGGGTGCTTGGTTTCAGAAAACGAATACAGCTCATAAAAAATGCTATGATGAAAAAGTCATGCTAACTTATTAATTCATAGAAATAATTTAAGCAATTAAAACCTTTTTATACTAGATTCAACTTGAATACTATCACTATTCAATACTATTAAACTGACTTTAAAATCTTGAGGAGTTTATAAGTTGAAACGGTAAAATGTCACAGTACATGTTAAAACGTCTAAATGAACTTGTATCTTGTATAGTATCCGAAGACCTTGATTGCATGTTAGCATAAAACTAACAATATATTTTGACTTTTTTTTTTAAATGAACAATTCCTGTATAAAATATGACAGCAACCTTTATATCAAACATTTTGAAATTATCCACAGCTGAGCAACGCGAGTGGCAGAATGAGCACGTGAAGTGAATGTGATGCACAAAGTCATTTTCAAATGCAATGATAAAAATAAAGCTGGATAAAAACATACACGAAACTTTTAAATAGTTAATAACATAGCCTAGATTAGGCCCATACTCTGTTCCTAAGTATATAATGTAAATTTGCTAACCCAAAATAGGCCTAACACATTTTAACTGATTAATCGCCTATTTTCATTTGCTTTCGTTTTTTAAACACGCTAAAAAAAAAATTACATTTGTAAGAGTTGCATTTAATTACATTCAGAAATAATAACGGCAGGCCTAATAATGCTATAGGCTAATGTACCAACAGGATATTTTTAGTTCCCTTCACTTTACAACAAATCCTTTAAATTTAACAAATTTATCAGAACAGAACAAGAATTACAAATATAAAATTCTAATGGATAAATATAATTGAAGTATATAATAATATAGGCTTACAAACAAAAAAATAATAATAATTAAAAATAATTTAAAGCACAGTTCACAATTTTTTGTCACACAGTAAAGGCATAATTCAAAAATGCAAAGTGTTAGCAGTTTGAAAAATCAAGAATAATAACAGAGTTAATAAGAATTATTTGTAAATGCTGGACCGTTCTCATTCCACTCTGCAAATGGAACCTGAAGATTTTTTTTTTTAACCAAGAGTGAACCGAAATATATATATATATATATATATATATATATATATATATATATATATATATATATATATATGTATATATGTATATATATATATATATATATATATGTAATGACTGTTTAATAACAATAGCATGCATAAGAGCCTTTGTGTAAAGGTCTTTAAATTTTTGATGAGTAGACTGTAGCCTAAGACGATCCTATTTTTTTAATGGCTTTTAAGGATGTTATAATGTATATTATAACTTTATTGTTGTTTTACTTCTTCCTTTTATTTACAATTACATTCAGTTCGCAATCCGTCCGTTTGTGCCACCTGGCGGTCATTTCGTTAATGATTTTAACACGCAACTGACTTGCGGAGGCGGTATTACCCATTTTGGTTGTCTACCTACTGTATGTACGAGTTATAGCAACTTCCTTTCTCATGGTGAAACATCAAAATTTGTTAGGCCGCCACAGACACGCCCTTCAACGAAAACTCAAGATCTTCGCAATTTAACATTGCAAAGGCCTTTAGATTACACTGACCAAATTTGGTGTTGATCTGAATAAATTTCTAGGAGGAGTTTGTTAAAGTACAACCCCTGAAAATGGCAAAAATCACACAAATTTTAAATAACCAACTTCCTGTTGGTATACGAATTTTGTACCAAGAGACTTTTTTGTAGGTATTGGAGTGTTGCATGTGTGTACCGTTTTTTGTACAGTAGGTTGACAACCAAAATGGGTATTACCGCCGCCGCCGTCGCCGCCGCAGGGCCGCAGCATTAACTGCAAGTCAGTCGCGTGTTAAAATCATTCGCGAAACTACCGCCAGGTGGCGCAAAGGGACGGATTGCGAACTGAATGTAATTGTAAAATGAAAGGAAGATGTAAAACAACAATAACATTATAATATATATTATAACATCCTTAAAAGCCATTAAAAAATAGGATAGTCTTAGGCTACAATCTACTCATCAAAAATTTAAAGAAAGTCCTTATACATACGGATTAAAAGCTAAATGTTTTCATTTCGGTTCATTCTTGGTTAAAAAAATAATAATCTGCAGGTTCCATTTGCAGAGCGAAATGAGAACGGTGCAGCATTTACAAATAATTCTTATTCACTCGGTTATTATTCTTGATTTTTCAAACTGCTAACACTTTGCATTTTTGAATTATGCCTTTACTGTGTGACCAAAAATTGTGAATTGTGACTTTGATCTCGCTGGTGCCTCACGCGCACATATCTGGAAACAGCAGTCGTTCACTGAGCCATTCGCGCAAGCAGCGGTCCACTTTGGCATATTTTGCTTATTATGATTTTTTTTTTTTTGCGTAGATACTGAAACACATGTGAAATCCAAAGCCTATTTTACCTAATGAATAAGAGTTTAGCTTCAAATGGGCAACATGTTTGGATTTGTCCCGAATGAGAGATATAAGCCCAACGTTATGTATCGCTTTAAATTATTTTTAATTATTATTTTTGTTTTGTTTATAAGCCTATATTATTATATACTGCAATTGTATTTATCCATTAGAATTATATATTTGTAATTCTTGTTCTGTTCTGATAAATTTGTTGAATTTAAAGGATTTGTTGTAAAGTGAAGGGAACTAAAAATATCTTGTTTGTACAGTAGCCTATAGCATTATTAGGCCTGCCGTTATTATTTCTGAATGTAATTTTCGTTTGCTGCATGTTTTTTTTATTTTTTTTTTAAACATGTTAAAAAAAAACTTGCAGTAAACGAAAAAAGGCGATTAATCGGTTAAAATGTGTTATTGTGGGTTAACAAATTTACATTATATACGTAGAAACAGAGTATGGGCCTAATCTAGGCTATGTTGTTAACTATTTACAAGTTTCGTGTAGCTATAATTGTATCCAGCTTTTTTTTTCCATTGCATACGAAACTTCGTACATCACATTCACTCCGCGCGCTCAAGCTGCCTCCCGCGATGCTCAGCTGTGGACGATTTCATAATGTTTGATATAAAGGTTGCTGTCACATATTATATACAGGAATTTTTCATTAAAAAAAAAAAGTCTAATTATATTGTTAGTTTTATGCTAACATGCAATCAAGGTCTTCATGTGCAGATACTATATAAGATACAAGTTCCTTTAGACTATTTAACATGCACTTGAGACATTTTACCGTTTCAACTTATAAACTCCTTGAGATTTTAAAGTCAGTTTAATAGTAATGAAAGTCAAGTTGAATATGGTATTTAAAAAAAAAAGGTTTTAATTGCTTAAATTATTTCTATGAATTAATAATATGTTATCATGACTTTTTCATCATATCATTTTTTACGAGCTGTATTCATTTTCCATTTCGGAAACCAAGCGCACACTTTTTTTTTCTTTATTAAATCTATTAATCGCTCACATAGCTCTAACAAGGTTTTATTTATTTATTTTTATTTTTTTTGAGGAACGTGCCACTGTCAGGGGAGTCACATCATCATTAGAGTTGCAAATTAACTTCATAAATGGAAAATAAGGGCTAATAGAGGTTTTTTCTTTTATTCTTTATTTATAATGTTTATTCTTGAAGAAAATAAGTATTTACTCTTTGAGAAAATAAGGGACGATCCAAATATTTGTAATGTACAATAATATAGGCCTATGTCTGTCCATTGGATTTTAAAGCATAACAACTGAAGGTCTATGAAACATTTCTATGATGCATTTTTTTTAAACAATGGCACTTCAAGTTTTCAACTAAAATATTATTTCAACCATATAGCCTGTGAATAAATAAAATGCATACTTTTCAATAAAAGAACACTGAGAGTGTAGGTTGCTTTTGGTGTTTGGATTTGTACTTCAATATAATGAGCTCCAAGTTTAAGAATAGCCTACAGTGTTATTTATTATTTTTTTTTTTACTCTCTATTTAACAGCATTAGCTCAATGAAATACGTCTTTCTTCAGGTAGACTGAATGTTTTCCCGCCTTGCTAAATGTTGGGCTCATGATCAATGCGTTGTATTTGCCTCAAACTGATTTTATAAAATCCAAACGTGGACGGTGGAGTCAGTTAGAGCTCGCGCTCGCTGTGAAGCGGGAGCAGCTGATGGAGGACTCCACTTGGTCTTAAAGCCTGCCTCAAACCGCCTACGTTCACAAACATCTACGATTTTCTCAAAAATAATGATTAATTATCAATTGATAATTTGTTATTATTTTAGTCTTGTGAAAATAATAATATGGGCTGCGAGAAAATAATGAATAAAAAGAGTAAGGCTGCTGTGAGTGCAGGCATGTTTCAGCCCAGTAACATGAGAACACACCGTTCCTCACAGCCCAAAAACAGACCGAGTTCAGTTCAGCTGGAGGGGGTTAGGGGTTTTGGGGTAGTCATGTATAACTTGTGGGGGTCGAGATAAAGGTGTGAATCTCTTGGTCGTTTATATGGACAGTGTCTTATGAGGGTTTCAAACTTGCAGAACAGGTTTTTAGGTCATATTGGTTTTAACTTTAAAGAAAGGTTTGATCCACTTCAAATGTTGACTACTGTATAGCGCAATAAAGTTTATTAGTTATTATAACTTAATTTCAGAGGAAGGTTTGATCCACTTCAAATGTTGACTACTGTATAGCGCAATAAAGTTTATTAGTTATTATAACTTAATTTCAGAGGAAGTTGCCTTTACTAAAAAAAAAAAAAAGAAATTCACAAAACATCCGATTTACAATTTAAAACAATTTTTTTGCCTCCCTACTTAAAATAAGTATTCAAATGACAAATAAATTGTTCAAAACAAGTTTTAATATAATTCTTTATCATTTACCAGTCAAATTTATAACTGAAACAAGATGATTAAAAAAAGCAGTAATGTTATTACCTTAATGCTGGAAAGACCTTTATTTTATTTTTTTATTTTTTTATTTTTAATACTAGCCCATCATGCATCTAACCATCCACTCAGCGTTAAGAACTGTTCAGATTAAAACTGCCAGCTCCGCAGTGAGTCAGTGTCATGGACGGAGGACAGACCAAGTGTAAATATATTTTCTAGTCTATATTTTCATCTCGTTATACCGCTGGTTTAGGTTATGTATTTATTTTTATTTCTTATATAAATGATTTGTAAATATAGCAGACACTGTCTAACCTTGTCTACACCGGACGGTCTTGTTCATATAGGGCGAAACATCTCTCACTTGGCAGAGGAGTATGTGAGAGTGGAGCAGCAACAATTTCCCTCCGCGCTCCGAGCATTTAATAATCACTCTGCTCCGCGTTCATTGATACCAGAAACACTGCTCCACACTTGCTCCGTGGATAAAGTTGAAATGTTATGTTCATAACGTAGCCTATAAAAATAAAATAAATAAATAAATAAAATAACAGGAGAGTTTCAAAGGGGATAAGGCTATTGTGTGCAAACTTTTTTTCCTACCAAACGCCAAACTAATAACATTGTCAGCATTAAAAGTTATAATTGCTGCTTTCTGCTGTGCAAATTTTGTTTGTGATGAAAATAACAGTACATTTCGTCAGTTATTTTATCTACAGATCGATGCATTTCTTACAGATTTCAAAATCAGTTACAGATGAAGCAGCACTGTAAAATTACATTTGTTTAATGCATTATTGCGACAGCAATTGCGATTGTATCTGTTTAAATCATGCTTTAACCCGAAAATAATCAGTAAAAGGAACAGACAGTTCCTTTTACAGTTCCTCACTCCAGTCAGAATAACTCCGCTCCGCTCGGCAGCATGTCTCAGACATGCGGGGGAGGGTTGAGCCCAATCAGAAGCTCCTGAGTGGAGCGTCTGCCGTTTTATTTTGTTGCGTCCATACAATATTTTTTAGAGTGTGAAATATACATTTTCACAGAATGTAGCATATTCATGAACAATATATTGAAGTTTTCCTAAATCCCAAACAGAGTCCAGACATCAGTAAAGTATCCAATTATGAACATGTTTTATAGGCTTTTTTTTACAGAGTTTCTTATATATTTTGTAGACTTCATGTGATTTAAAATGCACAAACCAGAAGCACCACATCTGCAGAGAAGGGCTGGCCATTCTCAAAACATAAAATATCAATTTTATTTCAATTTTCATTTTTGTATTTCAAAGGAAAAATCAGTGTTAAGGCATCTCTCCATTACAGACCGTTCTGAAAGAAGAATTTATGCAAACACGAATAAAATGCTTTAAAAACTTTAACAGAGATGTCTAGAGGGTATTTAATAGGTCTGCCCCCACGTAAGATTTTTCTATTTACTAGTCGTTCATTTGTCATTATTCGTTGCATTATTCAACTAATCGCAGGTTTATATTAAATTTACATCTATAATCCATAATAAGCCTTAATATATTCCGCGCTCAAGCACATGCATTAAGTTTGCCACAAAGCACAGGAAGAAGTAGCCCAATAATTGTGAAAAAGGAGACATTTAAATTATTTATTAATAAACAAATGTTTTCTTGTCGGCTGCAAGATGAAATTCACAGTGCTGTCTCTCTCCACATGGACGCGCCTTTAGAGAGAAATGCACCTTCACAGATTACATAATGCTTTCGTTTTGAATTGATTCGTTTAAAAGACATTTCAGGCTTTCTGCTGATATATTTCTCATGTATGTGAGACGCCACACTTTTCAGTTATTTCATTATCAGGAAAAAAATCACGTGACCGAGAGGGCGCCTCCCTGTCATGTATGCACATTAATAATTTTCGCACCAACACTTGAATATGAATAATAATTCACATTTTGCATATGCATTACAAAGCAAATTTTTTTTTACATGCAATTATCCTAAATAAAACCAAACTAGATTTGTAATGAAGATAAAATATGTAGACAAATAAGAATAAATGCTGCACGTGCACTCAGCATCATGCACCGAGCAAATCTTGCACTCTGATATTTATATACAGAATATTATACAAACCTGCATTTAAATGCGGCTACAATTTATTTATTAATTTATTTTACTTAAATTACATGAAAGCAAGTAAAGAAGACTGAAGTTGTCAATTAATGAAGCTCTTTTTTTTTTACATTGTGTGTATTTTGTTGATTATAGTGAGAGAACTTGAATTTAATCATGAGGACCTTTTATTAATCCGTCCATTCTTTAGAGGCAGGTTTTATTTATTTGTTTCTTGTTTTAATTATGCCTAAATAATGGGAGCGAAATTATTCAGTGCCTCACGTTTTACTAAAATAAAGAAAATAATTTATAAAACACGCAAGCCTAGCTCACTATGCTACCACTTTTAATGCTCCAATCCAAAGTAAACCACAATTTCTTTTGAATAATATAACACATAATTCATATTATATAAATAATACTGCACACTATTTAAATGTGTCAAATCTAAAATATGGTGTAGAGAAAATATAAGCACAGGCTCATAGGCTTGACATTTTTTCCTGCTTGAATTCGTTCTAAGAAACGCACATATCTTCATAAGGACTAAACTTTCATCTGTGAATATTAAATATTTTTTCTTTCATTTTCCCCGACTGCAGTCAAATGTAACATCAGTGAGGCAAAATTGACGTCTATTTGCAAAAATGTGCTTTGATGCGCTTGTTTGAAAACTTGTGATTAAAGCACCACTCAGCGGTCAAAAGCTGCTAAAGCACTTTGCAGACGCCATGGCGGCGTTACGAGCGGCGGTAGAACCAACGTTTTGGATGGCCACCTACTCTACATGTACGTGAAACGTTGCTCGAGGTGCACTCCGTTGAAAGTGTATAGGTGGCGCTATCGAGCCATTTTGCTACACCTGATGGAATATTGGCCTTCAGATGTATTCAGGCCAGGACTTCAAACTTTGTCACGTCGCCATGGACACACCTTTTAACGAAAACTCAAGATCTTCACAATTTACCATTGCACAGTCCTTTAAACTAGACTGACCGGAAAAAAAAAATTGATGTCATAAAATTTCTAGGAGTAGTTCGTTACAGCATAAAATGTCACTTCCTGTTGCCAGTAGGTGGCGCTATGACTATAACTGAACATGGGCATGTCGATCTGTTAATGATCTATAAACATTTGTGAAATGATTATATAAAATTATAATACCAGTAAAATTCATTAACTTTTTAAAATACATATTATTTTTCTTTGAAAGTTTTGTATAAATGATTTGAATGCTCTATACCCGTTTCTACAATAGTTATTTAAAAGTAATCCTATAGCTCCATCTGGTGGCCATCACTGGTATTAAAAACTGCACGCTTAATATGGAAGTTATGATAGTTGTAATTTTATGCTGGCTCCTGAACATGATAAAACTATTTAACTTACTGTGCTTCCTAAAAATGACGACTTCTACATATGTAAAAAATTATGAAGTGTTAGAATTAAGAATTAAGAAATATTAATATTCCTTCAACAGTTTTATATCGGCCGTGTTTTGTAATTATTCTGATGAAGTCTGAAACAAATCAAGTAAAAATAAGATGCTGAATTTAAAGCATTTTGAAAATGACACACTTCCTGCTGCCAGTTGGTGGCGCTATAATTTTGGCTCCTAATAGTTACATCTATTCGATCAGCATCATACAACGAACAAACCAATGAAGTTTGATCAAGATCAGAAAAAGTATGTGGATGTTATTAGGCACTTCCTGTTTCTTATTTTTTGCCATAACTTCATCATCTAGCCGCGGGCAAACCGTTCGAGATATCCAAAATCCCCTGGCAATTTTGCATCTCCAATGTCTTGAGATCATGTTCACCGAGTTTCGAGGCAAATGTTTGGAAAACCTCAGAGGAGTATTTCAAATTCAAGAGCATGTAATTTTTAAACAGCCCTGAATAGCCGACTTCCTTTTGGGCGGAGCCTATGACATAGAGCACGAAATTTGTTTGGCTCAATGAGATCTATAAATGTACAGAGTTTCATATAAATACATGCAAGTATGTGTGAGCTATGGTTCAAGATTTCTGACTGTGTTCCAGGGGGCGCCGTAGAGCCCCTGTGCCACGCCCGGGTCCCAGCCTCTGTGGCACCCTGATGGCCGCAGATTCCAATGTGTGTGCCAATTTTCAAGAGTTTTTGAGTATGTTATGGTCCCCCAAAACCCCCGGAAGGTTTAGGGAAATTTTTTTTTAAAAATCACGTGACCGAGAGGGCGCCTCCCTGTCATGTATGCGCATTAATAATTTTCGCACCAACACTTGAATATGAATAATAATTCACATTTTGCATATGCATTACAAAGCAAATATTTTTTTTACATGCAATTATCCTAAATAAAACCAAACTAGATTTGTAATAAAGATAAAATATGTAGACAAATAAGAATAAATGCTGCATGTGCACTCAGCATCATGCACCGAGCAAATCTTGCACTCTGATATTTATATACAGAATATTATACAAACCTGCATTTAAATGGGGCTACAATTTATTTATTTATTTATTTTACTTAAATTACATGAAAGCAAGTAAAGAAGACTGAAGTTGTCAATTAATGAAGCTCTTTTTTTTTTACATCGTGTGTATTTTGTTGATTATAATGAGAGAACTTGAGTTTAATCATGAGGACCTTTTATTAATCCGTCCATTCTTTAGAGGCAGGTTTTATTTATTCACTTCTTGTTTTAATTAGGCCTAAATAATGGAAGCGAAATTATTCAGTGCCTCACGTTTTACTAAAATAAAGAAAATAATTTATAAAACACGCAAGCCTAGCTCACTATGCAACCACTTTTAATGCTCCAATCCAAAGTAAACCACAATTTCTTTTGAATAATATAATACATAATTCATATTATATAAATAATACTGCACACTATTTAAATGTGTCAAATCTAAAATATGGTGTAGAGAAAATATAAGCACAGGCTCATAGGCTTGATATTTATCCTGCTTGAATTTTTTCTAAGAAACGCACATATCTTCATAAGGACTAAACTTTCATCTGTGAATATTAAATATTGTTTCTTTCATTTTCCCCGACTGCAGTCAAATGTAACACATCAGTGAGGCAAAATTGACATCTATTTGCGAAAATGTGCTTTGATGCGCTTGTTTGAAAACTTGTGATTAAAGCGCCACTCAGCGGTCAAAAGCTGCAAATGCACTTTGCAGACGCCGTGGCGGCGGTACGAGCGGCGGTAGAACCAACGTTTTGGATGGCCACCTACTCTACATGTACGTGAAACGTTGCTCGAGGTGCACTCCGTTGAAAGTGTATAGGTGGCGCTATCGAGCCATTTTGCTACACCTGATGGAATATTGGCCTTCAGATGTATTCAGGCCAGGACTTCAAACTTTGTCATGTCGCCATGGACACACCTTTTAACGAAAACTCAAGATCTTCACAATTTACCATTGCACAGTCCTTTAAACTAGACTGACCAAAAAAAAAAAATTGATGTCATAAAATTTCTAGGAGTAGTTCGTTACAGCATAAAATGTCACTTCCTGTTGCCAGTAGGTGGCGCTATGACTATAACTGAACATGGGCATGTCGATCTGTTAATGATCTATAAACATTTGTGAAATGATTATATAAAATTATATTACCAGTAAAATTCATTAACTTTTTAAAATACATATTATTTTTCTTTGAAAGTTTTGTATTAATGATTTGAATGCTCTATACCCGTTTCTACAATAATTATTTAAAAGTAATCCTATAGCTCCATCTGGTGGCCATCACTGGTATTTAAATTTTATGCTGGCTCCTGAACATGATAAAACTATGAAACTTACTGTGTTTCCTAAAAATGACGACTTCTACATATATAAAAAATTATGAAGCGTTAAAATTAAGAATTTTAAAGATATAGTAAAATAACTATTGTATTTTTTTATGTTATTTTAATAAATGGCTATGGCCACACCGTTCAAGGTATCCTAAACCAGTTCGCAATTTAACATCTTCAGTATATTGGCATCATGTTGACAAAGTTTGGTGTGAACTACTTGTGTCTTCTTGGAGGAGTATGAATTAATTTACATGCTGATTTCTCATAAATCCACAATAAAAATCAAAATAGCCGACCTCCTGTTGGTCGTAGCTAATGACTGTAAATTAGAAAGTTGTCCGGCTTGATAAGAACAATATACATACCAAGTTTGGTGTCTGTAGCTAAAACAAAGCCCCACACTTTTGACAAAAGGTGGCGCTATAGAGTGCCTCCTCCACGCCCTTTTATGTGCTTTTGCCAGTGTCTATCTATCATTAATACTGATATGTGTTTTGAGTTTCATGAAATTCTGAGAATGTTACCTGCTTCAAAATCACCAGAAAATAATGTTCAAGTTTGACACACTGCCATGGCAACAATATTATAAATATTAATATTCCTAATAGTTGTTTGGCTCCTTGAGATCTATAAGTGTACATAGTTTCATATAAATACATGCAAGTATGTGTTCCACACCTGGGTCCCAGCCTCTGCGGAGTCCAAACTATCATTAATATTGATATGTTTTGAGTTTCATGAAATTCTATTTATGTTATATGCCTCAAAGTCACCAGAACAGAATATTAAAGTTTGACACGTTGCCATGGCAACAATATTATAGATATTAATATCCCCTCAACAGTTTTATATTGGACGTGTTTTGTCATTATTCTGATGAAGTTTGAAGCAAATCGAGTAAAAATAAAATGCTGAATTCAAAGCATTTTGAAAATGACACACTTCCTGCTGCCAGTTGGTGGCGCTATAACTTTGGATCCTAATAGTCACATCAATGCGATTAGCACCATACAACGAACAAACCTCTGAAGTTTGATCAAGATCAGAAAATGTATGTGGATGTTATTAGACACTTCGTGTTTCTCATTTTTTGCCATAAATTCATCGTCTTGCCATGGACAAACCGTTCGAGATATCAAAAATCCCTTGCCAATTTTACATCCCCAATGTCTTGAGATCATGTTCACTGAGTTTCGAGGCAAACAGTTGAAATTCCTCAGAGGAGTATATCAAATTCCACACCATGCTTTTTTTAAACAGCCCTGAATAGCTGACTTCCTGTTGGGCGGAGCCTATGACATAGAGCGCAAAAGTTGTTCGGCTCAATGAGATCTATAAGTGTACAGAGTTTCATATGAATACGTGCAAGTATGTGTGAGCTATGGTTCAAGATTTCTGACTGTGTTCCAATCAGTCACCCGGGCGTGGCACAGGGGCTCTACGGCGCCCCTGTGCCACGCCCGGTTCCCAGCCTCTGTGGCATCCTGATGGCTGCAGATTCCAATGTGTGTGCCAATTTTCAAGAGTTTTTGAGTATGTTAAGGCCCCCAAAAACCCCTGGAAAACAAATGAGAAGAATCCTTAGGAAATCAATAGGGCCCTGCGCCTCTTCAGGCTTGAGCCCTAATAAACATAGCAGATACAATAGGGTCCTCACACCATCGTTGCTCGGGCCCTAATGAGTTGCTTCAAACTACTCCAATTAGTTCTTTTAGGAGTTTAAATGTTTTTTGTTTTTTTTATTAAATGTTTATGTTGTCCTCTACAGTATAAATATATTTTCAGCATTGTTGTTTTCTTCTGTGTTTTGTTGTTTCTGTTGTTGTTAAAATAACCGCATCATCCACAGCTCTAACGGAGAGAGAGAAAGCGCACGGAGCTGAAAGGGCTTGAATAAAGCGCGTTTGGCTTTTGATAAAAAATACTTGAAGATATAGCGCTGAAAGTTCTTTACCATAAACGACCCTGAGCGCTTGTTATGTGATCCGCTCTGCTGTTTGGCGGGCTGCTCACTTAAAATGGTGCAGTTTTTTGGCTCGTGGTCCGGATGGATGGCAGGGTAAGGATGCGGTCTGCCTTTTGAATATCAAATGGTTCAGGTCATACTTAGAAGGGAGAGGTTATTATGTGAGTCTAGGAGAGCATAAGTCTAAGTGGACGTCCATGACATGCGGAGTCCCACAAGGCTCAATTCTTGCACCGCTCCTGTTTAGCCTGTATATGCTCCCACTAAGTCAGATAATGAGAAAGAACCAAATTGCCTATCACAGCTATGCTGATGATACACAGATTTACCTAGCCTTATCGCCAAATGACTACAGCCCCATTGACTCCCTCTGCCAATGCATTGATGAAATTAATAGTTGGATGTGCCAGAACTTTCTTCAGTTAAACAAGGAAAAAACTGAAGTCATTGCATTTGGAAACAAAGAGGAAGTTCTCAAGGTGAATGCATACCTTGACTCAAGGGGACAAACAACTAAAAATCAAGTCAGGAATCTTGGTGTGATTCTGGAGACAGACCTTAGTTTCAGTAGTCATGTCAAAGCAGTAACTAAATCAGCATACTATCATCTAAAAAACACTGCAAGAATTAGATGTTTTGTTTCCAGTCAAGACTTAGAGAAACTTGTTCATGCCTTTATCACCAGCAGGGTGGACTACTGTAATGGTCTCCTCACCGGCCTTCACAAGAAGACCATTAGACAGCTGCAGCTCATCCAGAACGCTGCTGCCAGGATTCTGACTAGAACCAGAAAATCTGACCATATCACACCAGTCCTCAGGTCCTTACACTGGCTTCCAGTTACATTTAGGATTGATTTTAAAGTAATTTTACTCGTTTATAAATCACTCAATGACCTAGGACCAAAATATATTGCAGATATGTTCACTGAATATAAACCTAGCAGAGCACTCAGATCATTAGGATCGAGTCAGTTAGAAATACCAAGGGTTCACACAAAACAAGGGGAGTCTGCTTTTAGTTATTATGCCGTCGCAGTTGGAATCAGCTTCCAGAAGAGATCAGATGTGCTAAAACATTAGTCACATTTAAATCTAGACTCAAAACTCATCTGTTTAGCTGTGCATTTATTGAATGAGCACTGTGCAATGTCCGAATTGATTGCACTGTATTTTACATATTCACTGTATTCTGTGTAAAATCATTTTCTATTTTTAACTGTTTTAAATTCATTTGAAATAAGTCAATTTTTAAATCATTTCCAATGTTTTAAAATTGCTTGTTTTATTTTTGTTATTATTTTTCTTCATGATTATTTTACTTTTTTTTATGTAAAGCACTTTGAATTACCATTGTGTACGAAATGTGCTATATAAATAAACTTGCCTTGCCTTGCCTTGCCTATCAGTTATATAAGTATAGAAGTATATAAGTTAAAAAGTCCTTTTCCTCAAGTCAAGTCTGGAATGATTTCAGGTAGAGTCTGAGTCAAGTCTGAAATCTATAAAAATGCATCTCGAGTCCGAGTCACTAACTCGAGTACCCATCTCTGGCTTGAAGCATCAGAATCGGCATCGGTATCGGCCAATCACCATGAAAAGAAATCGGTACTCGGTATCAGCTGCAAAAATCCTGATCGGAGCATCCCTATTATTTATATAAAATATGTTTTACTGAGTGCTCTGATACAGCATTAAAGTTACATAAAATATAAACAAATACTAGATTAATGAGACCAAAGACCGTTAGATTTACCCAAAATAAATTATATCTCATGTTTAGCCACTATAGAGACATCAGAGCCAGCGGTCAAGTCTTTTGAATATTGTTCGCTGAACGACGACCTACACATGCTTTTGGAATACTCTTGTGTCTCGCCCTCAACATATGTTTACTCATGTCTGACCCTGCTTTTGTTTGACTATGTTTCTAAATAAAAGCTTGAAAATGGATCCGCACGCCTCACGTCTCATTGGCTATGTTAAAGAACACTTGGCCACACAAGGATCCAGCAGCTTTTCAGAGGAACATTGGCCAGGTATGGACACAGCACATATATTATTAGGTCTTAAACAAGGTCCACGTTTGCTGGAGAACTAGATTCAAGAGTATCTGGCCATTGCCTATTACTCTGATTTACCGGACTGTTTGTTGATAAAGTTTTTTTGCGATGGCATTAATAAACCGCGGAGGTCTAAGCTCAGTGATGAGTATTGTTTAGCGTTAATCACAGTCATAGCTGATAGCTACTTTATGGAACCTCTCCTAGTTCCATGGTCTTAGTCTTGCCTAGCCTGTTTACCTGTGTTTTGATTCTTGCGTTTGTATTTATTTTGGATTTATGTACTTGACAAAACAGAAGAACAGGTGGCACAAAAATTATCCATCACAATGTCAAAAATGCTTTCGGACATCAGTTTAGTTCCAACAGGACCACAAGACATAATGGCCATGGCAACACCATTTTACCGTTTCTAAATAAAGTGAGCACAGCTTCAAAACAACAGAGCGGTTCACACCACGACTGCTCAGGGTCCTTTATTATCTGTCTGTATTATCTATCTGAAGTCCTTGACTGGGATGGATATACAGAGACTGGACCTCTTGGAACTTTAATTGAATACCCCTGCTTTATTTAAATATGCTTTAAAATTATTTGAAAGGAAACTCAACAGATATCATCATTGTATTTTTTTTTGACAATTTTGTTATGTTCTACTATTGTTGTTTAATGTACAAAATTGTTAATAACCTTCACTCTTGAAAGAATTTGTTTCTTCATTAACTGAAAATATAAGACAAACAAGATCTTCATCAGGAGATGATTGTGCAGCACAGTTTAGAGTCACTGATTTTGGTTATTCAGCTTTTTCTGTTAAATGTTAAAAATTGGAATAATTTACCAATTAATATTAGACAGTGTCCTACCTTACAACAGTTTAAGCTACATTTGAAAATATGGTTCAAGATGAGTCAGGTGTGTGATCATTGAATATTATTATGTCTTGAAATGGTTACATAACTCGTAAAATTGTTATAATTTTTATTGTAGGATGATGTTTTGTAGTATTTATAGGGGGATATTTTGTAGTAACTTGGATTGTAGTTTCTAAGTGTGAGAATAATACTTATCTTTTAAAATTTTGGGGGGATTCTATGGTATATGGTAATACATTGATGTTTTTGTTACATAATGTGTTTTAATACTCTCCTGCTCAGGGACAGCAGATGAAATTTAGCTCTGTAGCTAATTCTGCGGCAGTCTTTGACTGTCCCCCACATAGCAAACGATCTTGGCCCGAATGTGGCCTCAAGCTGGCACTGCTAGCCTCCTGTCGGCAATGGCATGTACCCTTTTAGCAAGAGCTGGGCCATGTGTGGCGATGGCATGGTGTGGATCACGGCAAACAATATGAGAGCCGACTGTTGGTGCGAGAAGTGTGGCCCAGATCAATCCAGTGATCATGTGGCCCAAATCAGGCTTGTGACCTGACAGCATATTAGAAGTGCATCTCAATAAATTAGAATGTCGTGGAAAAGTTCATTTATTTCAGTAATTACATTTACATTTTCATTTAATCATTTAGCAGACACTTTTATCCAAAGCGACTTACAAATGAGAACAGTAGAAACAATCAGATCAACGAGAAAACAACAACGGTATACAAGTGCTATGACAAGTCTCAGTTAGTCTAGTACAGAACACGTAGCCAGGGTTTTTTTTTTTTTTTTTTTTTTTGAATATGATAGAAAAGAAAAAGAAAAAAAGGTAAGTACTAGTATTAGTTGGTTAAGTGCAAGCGAAAAAGATGAGTCTTTAGATGTTTTTTGAAAATGAGTAAAGACTCAGCTGTTCGAATTGAGATCGGGAGGTCATTCCACCAGCTGGGAGCAGTCCAGGAAAAAGTCAGTGAGAGTGATTTTGAACCTCTTTGGGATGGCACCACAAGGCGTCGTTCACTTGCAGAGCGCAAACTTCTGGAGGGTGCATAAGATTGAACTAGAGAGTTTAGTAAAGTTGGCGCCGTGCCAGTGGTCGTTTTGTAGGCAAGCATCAGTACCTTGAATTTGATGCGAGCGGCTACTGGTAGCCAGTGTAACCTGATGAGGAGAGGAGTAACATGGGCTGTTTTCGGCTCATTGAAGACAACCCTCGCTGCTGCATTCTGGATCAGTTGTAGAGGCTTGATAGTACATTCAGGAAGGCCCGCCAGGAGAGCATTGCAATAGTCCAGTCTGGAGAGAACAAGAGCTTGGACAAGAAGTTGGGTGGATTGCTCTGACAGGAAGGGTCTAATCTTCCTAATGTTGAATAAGGCAAATCTACAGGACCGGGTCGTTGTAGCAATATGGTCTGTGAAGCTTAACTGATGATCCATCACAACTCCTAGGTTTCTGGCTGTCCTGGAAGGAGTTATGGTTGACGAACCCAGCTGTATAGAGAAGTTGTGATGAAACGATGGGTTAGCTGGAACCACCAGCAGATCAGTCTTAGTAAGGTTGAGCTGAAGGTGATGGTCATTCATCCAGCTAGAAATGTCACTCAGACAGGCTGAAATGCGAGCAACTACCGTCAGGTCATCTGGTTGGAATGAGAAGTAGAGTTGAGTGTCATCAGCGTAGCAGTGATAGGATCTGTCATTCAGAAGCATGGCTTTTCCTAATGACATCATGTAGATGGAGAAGAGAAGCGGTCCAAGTACTGAGCCTTGAGGAACCCCAGTAGCAAGTTGTTGTGACTTAGAAACTTCACCCCTCCAAGACACCATGAAGGATCTATCAGACAGGTAGGAGTTAAGCCACTGGAGTGCGGTTCCAGAGATGCCAATCTTTCTGAGGGTGGACAGGAGAATCTGGTGATTAACAGTGTCAAAAGCAGCAGACAGGTCCACCAAAATGAGTACTGAGGATTTTGAAGCTGCTCTTGCCAGTCGCAGGGCTTCAGTAACCGAGAGCAGGGCAGTCTCAGTTGAGTGGCTGCTTTTGAAGCCAGATTGGTTGCTGTCCAGGAGGTTGTTCTGTACAAGAAACATAGAGAGCTGGTTGAACACAGCTCGCTCAAGTGTCTTTGCAATGAATGGAAGAAGGGATACCGGTCTGTAGTTTTCTAGAAGTGCTGGATTTAGAGATGGTTTCTTCAGCAGTGGGCTTACCCGAGCCTGCTTAAATGCTGAGGGAAATGTTCCAGAGTGAAGAGAGGAGTTGATAATGTGAGTAAGTGAAGGTATGACTGAAGAAGAAATCGCTTGAAGGAGGTGAGTGGGGATCGGATCCAGTGGGCAAGTAGTAGGATGACTGGACAGGATAAGTTTGGAAACGTCCGTCTCTGAGAGTGGAGAGAAGGAGGAGAACGAGTGAGCATTAGTCGTTGTGAAGTTATCCTCAGTCTGCGGTGTGGAGAATTGGTCACTGATGGTTCTTGTCTTATTTGTGAAGAAAACTGCAAAGTTGTCAGCTGTAAGAGTCGATGGAGGAGGAGGTGGAGGCGGATTAAGAAGAGAAGAGAAGGTTTTGAAGAGTGTCCGAGCGTCACAACAGTTGTTAATCTTGTCGTGGTAATATGATGTTTTAGCAGTGAAGTCGTTTGCAAAGAAAGAAGAGAGGAGAGACTGATACACACTGAGGTCGGTAGAGTTTCTTGATTTAAGCCATTTCCTCTCTGCAGCCCTGAGTTTAGAGCGATGTTCACGGAGTACATCGGACAGCCAGGGGGCAGATGGGGTGGTGCGTGCTGGTCTAGACGACAGTGGGCAAAAGTTGTCCAAGCAAGAGGTCAGAGTGGAACAAAAAGTGTCCGTAGCACTGTTCGTGTCCAGAGCTGAAAACTACGAGAGTGAAGGAAGTGAGGATGCAACCACAGAGGATAGGCGAGATGGAGAGAGTGAGCGTAGGTTCCGTCGAAAGGTGACCCGCGTTGGAGCGTTGGTTTCACTCAAATTGTGAAACTCATGTATTAAATAAATTAAATGCACACAGACTGAAGTAGGTTAAGTCTTTGGTTCTTTTAATTGTGATGATTTTGGCTCACATTTAACAAAAACCCACCAATTCACTATCTCAACAAACAATCATGGGGAAGACTGCTGATCTGACAGTTGTCCAGAAGACAATCATTGACACCCTTCACAAGGAGGGTAAGACACAAACATTCATTGCCAAAGAAGCTGGCTGTTCACAGAGTGCTGTATCCAAGCATGTTAACAGAAAGTTGAGTGGATGTTGGGGTGCAATGTCATCTGCTGGTGTTGGTCCATTGTTGGTTCATTTGGTTTTTTGAAAACCAAAGTCACTGCACCTGTTTACCAAGAAATTTTCGAGCACTGCATGCTTCTTTCTGCTGACCAGCTTTTTGAAGATGCTGATTTCATTTTCCAGCAGGATTTGGCACCTGCACACACTGCCAAAAGCACCAAAAGTTGGTTAAATGACCATGGTGTTGGTGTGCTTGACTGGCCAGCAAACTCACCAGACCTGAACCCCAGAGAGAATCTATGAGGTATTGTCAAGAGGAAAATGAGAAACGAGAGACCAAAAAATGCAGATGAGCTGAAGGCCACTGTCAAAGAAACCTGGGCTTCCATACCACCTCAGCAGTGCAACAAACTGATCACCTCCATGCCACGCCGAATTGAGGCAGTAATTAAAGCAAAAGGAGCCACTACCAAGTATTGAGTTCATTTACAGTAAATGAACATACTTTCCAGAAGGCCAACAATTCACTAAAAATGTTTTTTTTTTTTTTTTATTGGTCTTATGAAGTATTCTAATTTGAGAAAGTGAATTGGTGGGTTTTTGTTAAATGTGAGCCAAAATCATCACAATTAAAAGAGCCAAAACCTTAAACTACTTTAGTCTGTTTGCACTGAATTTATTTAATACACAAGTTTTACAATTTTAGTTGAATTACTGAAATAAATTAACTTTCCACGACATTCTAATTTATTGAGATGCACCTGTAATTATAAATAAGAGAGAGAGAGATCATTTAACCATTATCATGCAATATTTTATTTATCATTTAGCATGGTGCACATCATTTTATTAATATGCTGTCATGCACAAGCATTCAATAAAATGATCATAAAAGTATTTTATTTTTATCGAACTCTTTGGTATCCATGTGATGCTTTGTGTGAGGAACAGATCCAAATTCAAATTCAGCGATATTTATCTTCTTCCTCTGTAGCTATAGTAACAATTTCAAAATTTGCCATTTCAAGAAGTTTTACAACAAGTTTTTATGGCAGTGATATCAAACACTCATTGGCTCTTGCTGGTTTCGTCACAGATTGCGACATGTTTAGTTTCCGGTGATGTGTGTTTGAATGAGAAATGCGGGCCTTCACGTAGAGGATCAGGATAGTGTTTTCAGTGTTTTACAGCTTAAATTATGCTCTGCTCCTCACACTAAACTATTATATTTGGAGGACTGACTGCAGCGCGTCTTCATTTCAACTACTGTGGTACTACTTTTTGATATTTCTGCAATAAATAAACTCTTGTGATTAACTTTACACTTGTCTGTCTGTTACATTTCTATTATAGACTGTATACTGTAGAAATGTTTAGTGTACTTTGTAAATATTGTACATTTCAGCATCTCTCCAAATATACAAAAAGTTTTTGTACTATTAACGTTACTTGTTGCATAATAATACCTAACATTAGATTACGTATAAGATAGATTTGGTTGATTTTTTCTTTATAAAAAATAAAACTTTTTTAATGCAATACATTATTGTATATTATTGTACAGTTACATAATTTGTGGATTTTAAGGATAATTTTCTATTCAATTAAATGTACTTTATTGGTATAGTTGAAAGTTTATACATTACCAAAATTTTTCACAAAATAATGGAAATTACTGTAAAATAAATACACAAATGGATGGAAAAGGGTTTGTGTGGACCAGAGCTGGGCCAGAAAAAATTACTATGTGGGCCATTGTCCCTGCTAAATAAAGAATTAATTTTATTAATTAATCAATTAATTAAAGAAAAGAAAGGTGAAAACGTTCATACTATTCATACAGACAGTAAAACATTAATTTAAACGTAGAGGACAATGAGTCCAAATCTATTAGCTGTGAATTTTGATCCTCACATTCAATCCTTCAACTTCATCTTCCACACTGAGCTCTACAATTATCAGCTCTCACACAGACACACAAAAACCTCCTCAGCTGCTTTAGTAAGAGTATCTCACACAGCTCTCCTGCTCATGGCCAGAAATGTGATTCTCTGAGATTTTACCCATTTTGTTGCTTTGGTAAGAAAGCACATGCTAGAATCATAAATGTGATGTTTTGAAGATGAAGTGATTGTTTTCCGTGTTACTCACCGAACTGATCTGGATTCTTTTACCACAGGTAACAGATTCTGAAGAACTTCATCTGCTGTATGTTGTGCTCCAATAAACTGTTTCAGATCAAACACATCCATCTTCTGCTCTGATGTCAGCAACACATAAACCAGAGCTGACCACTGTGAAGACGAGAGTTTGGTTTGTTTTATTTCTCCAGATTTCAGATAATCTTGGATCTCCTGCATCAGTGAATCATCACCCAGCTCGTTCAGACAGTGGAACAGATTGATGGATTTCTCTGAAGAGTGATTCTCTCCGATCTTCTGTTTGATGTACTGAACTGTTTCCTCTTTGTTGTAGGAGCAGCTTCCTGTCTGTGTCAGTAGTTTTCGTAAGAGAGTCTGATTGAACTCCATTGAGAGACCCAGAAGAAAACGCACTAAAAGATCCAGATGTCCATTCGTACTCTGTAGAGCCTCATCCACAGCTCTCTGATGCAGCTCAGATAGTGGATTATAGTTCCTCCAGCTAAAAAGACTCTTTTTGGTTTGTTCAAACACATTGATGTTCTTGATTGTACAGGAGAGGTGCACATACAGAGCTGCTAGATGTTCCTGAAGGCTCAGATGAACAAAGCAGAAGACTTTCCCCTGATACAAGCCCAACTCCTCTCTGAAGATCTGAGTGCACAATCCTGAGTACACTGATGCTTCTGTCACATCAATGCCACACTCTCTCAGGTCTTCATTATAGAAGATCAGGTTACCTTTCACAAGCTGCTGAAAAGCCAGTTTCCCCAGTCTGAGGATCATGTCTTCATCTGTCACCTTCTTCTCATAGTCCTTCTGATGTTTGATGTTGGTCTGAAGGATCAGGAAGCGTGTGTACATTTGAGTGAGAGTCTTGGGAATCTCTCCACTCTCTGCTGGACTCAACATCTTCTCCAGAACAGCGGCTGAGATCCAGCAGAACACTGGGATGTGGCACATGATGTAGAGGCTCCTTGATGACTTCAGGTGTGAGATGATCCTGTCGGCCAGACTCTGATCACTGATTCTCTTCCTGAAGTATTCCTCCTTCTGTGGCTCATTGAAGCCTCGTACCTCTGTCACTCGATGGACACACTCAGAGGGGACGAGATCAGCTGCTGCTGGTCTGGAGGTGATCCAGATGAGAGCAGAGGGAAGCAGATTCCCCACAATGAGGTTCATCAGCAGCTCGTCCACTGAGGCCGATTCAGATATATTACACAGTTTCACTTTGCTATTAAAATCCAGAGACAGACGACACTCATCCAGACCATCAAAGATGAACAATACTTTATATTCATCACTGGATATTTCCATTTCTTTAGTTTCAGGGAAGAAGACATGAAGAAGATCTGAAAGACTGAGTGTTTTGTTCTTCATCAGATTGATTTCTCTGAAAGGAAGTGGAAATATGAGCTGGACGTCCTGATTCTCTTTCCCTTCAGCCCAGTCCAGGATGAACTTCTGCACAGAGACTGTTTTTCCAATGCCAGCGACTCCCTTTGTCAGCACAGTTCTGATGGCTTTGTCTTGTCCAGGTAAAGGTCTAAAGATGTCGCTGCATTTGATGGCTGTGTCCTCTGTTGCTGCTCTCCTGGATTGTGTCTCAATCTGTCTCACCTCATGCTCATTACTGATCTCTCCACTCTCACTCTCTGTGATGTAGAGCTCTGTGTAGATCTCATTCAGGAGTGTTGGGTTTCCCTGCGTCGCTGTTCCCTCATACAGACACACAAACCTCTTCAGCAGATTTGATCTAAATGTTTTGAGGACTTCACGGCTGTAAAATAAAAAGTTTGTATGCACATGTCTTATGTTGTATCATATGTTCAGATCATATCTCTTGTTATAATGTTATACCTGAGATCAGGTTGTGTATCTTCACTCTTAAAATCTAATGGCTGATTCATAGATGCGTCACTCTTCACAGACACACAGCTGCACTCTGGTTCTGATCTCTTCTGATGAACTGAACTAAAGAGAGAGAGATTGAAGTTCATTATTTAAATGACTGTATGCAACAAATCAACTATATATTTATTATAATCAGATTCACTTTAACACCGTGTCCTAACTACACAGGACGCAACAAGATTCCAGCGAGAAGCAATTTGTCTGTCCACACCAGAGGCGACACGACAGAATCACTCAACAATCACAGCCATTCAGAAGCACTGCACTCCCAACGAAATTAACAAGTTTATAATCTAATTCATAAATATGAAACCTTTTTAATATTAATTAAATTCCATCTTTGTTATGGAATGTGCTTGTTGGTTTGCACTGAATTAGTAGTTTAAACGTAGCCTACATGTTTGCTTTCAAAGGTAAACTATCTATTGTTGCTTTCAGTGTGGCTATAAATGTCAAGCAAAAAAAAAAAAAGAAGATAAAATAACATTAGACACATTTAATACTGAAAAAAAGCACATAATCAGTACCTGAGATTATCAGTCATAGATTTATGCTGTTGTTCCAGCTGTGACGACGGAGAAATAGAAACCGTTTCTATATTTGAAAAAAATTTGGTCTCGGCTGGTTAGAACAAAACCTCTGATTTACATGGAAAAGATAACTTTAATATGTAGTTAGGACACGCTGTAAAGAGCACTTTATAGTCATTTCATATACTGTTTATAAAAAACCTGTGAACTTAACTGTGATAATATATGACAATATTAAAAGTCATTTTATAGTCATATTTTTATACAAACATACCTTAGAACAGGCTGTTTTTCTTCACTGTTAAAGTTTGTTGGCAGATCCATGGACCAGTCACTCTTCACGGACACACAGCTGGGCTCTGCTTCTGATGTCTTCTGATAAACTGAACTAAAACAGAACACATTTAATACTTTATAATGAGAATCATCTTAATATAAAATCTTCAAGTATCTATCCAGCATGTTTAATTAAAAGCACTAATGAGAGTTTTATGTTGTAATCGTTTTCAATAAATATTAAGCTTCATTCATTCATTTATTTATCCTGTAGACAGCCATCTTTCTATAACATAATAGATTATTTAATGTGTTTCTCATAGTACCTGCATCCTGGAAACAAATCTTCATCTCCAGATGTTTGAGTCTGATCCATGATGGATCTGAACAGTTTGATCTCCACTGACTCCAGATGAAACTGACAAACAGCCACACAAACTAAGATAATCAAACAGACTTTATACAGCTTATTCTGGAAGTAAGTTATTTTCTGTGAATGAGCGAGACTTTAGATGCATCAGCAGATACAGTTAAATAACCAGAAGAATAACAGTAAAATGGGAAAAAACTATGTGCGCTACAAGCCAGTGTGTCTATGCGTACAATAATGAATTAAAATAATCAGATAAAAAACAGTGTGTGATATCAAGCAGCATAATAACGTAGTGTTTATGTACAGCTAAATTACTGGAAGCAAATGACACACCGGAAGCCTCGCACATTCTAACATTAAAAAAATAATAAAGCACAATATTCCGGCTGAATGAGAGAAATAATTGGAGAAATAGATTATGAGCTGCCTTCACTCAAATACATAAAGTTAGGCACATGTGAACACAAACGCTGTTTAGAGTTTTAAAGAATCACAGTCAGCATGAAACACAGATATCTTACTGATTCACATTCCCATCAGGTAATTACACATAAATACTGCTTCTTTAGCATTTATAAACGATTCTATTAAAGATTTAAAGATATTCTGTATTGTAAATCATTATTGTAAAGATTCTGTACATGTTACAATTCCATTTTTAAAATGGCGACATCAGCTCTGTGCATTTACTTTCACTTTCATTTATGACGATAGTGGGTTGCCAGATCCCGGAGAAATGTTCCTCAAGATACCACTCTTTCATCACAGAGACGACTAGATGATGTGTGAGTTATATGGAAGACATATTTTTAAGATGTTTGCTTATCTAAAATACACTGCATACACTGTGAATTGTTAAGCTAAGCTCTTAGGTGCTAATTAATACCTGATTCTCCAGTGTTGTGTAATATTCAGTTCCTGTGAAAAACTGTTCCAGTGGGTGCAGTTTACATGAATATTCATTAGTTATCATTTTGTGGGTGTGTCCTTGAGACAACTCGTAAACGATTAGTTTCAGTGAGCAGCAGTGTCGAAACAATGCATAGTTTGTGTAATATGATAAATCATCTGTTCTGAGCTAGCATGAGC
This sequence comes from allo-octoploid hybrid of Carassius auratus x Cyprinus carpio, assembly GCA_024542945.1. Lineage (NCBI taxonomy): Eukaryota > Metazoa > Chordata > Actinopteri > Cypriniformes > allo-octoploid hybrid of Carassius auratus x Cyprinus carpio. Next base: position 137,006 of record JANHFF010000198.1, on the reverse strand, counting down.
TGCATCAAGCGCAAGAGGGAGGCAGTCAAACAAACCACTACGTTTGAAGTTGAAAGTGAATACTTTATAGTTCTATCCTGTTAAATTTCAAATATAAACAGAAGTTACATACGCAATATAGGCATGATATGCCAGTCTGTAGTATTAATTTTAAAAAAAAAATTTACCTCAAGCGAAAACTTGCCTGTCAACCAAAGATGACGACGGGATTCTCCCTGAGCACGAGCAAAGAGATGAGCACTTCATTGGCCCTCGGTAGTGAGCCGACGTTTGATGAGCTGCACAAACAGAGCACTGACCGAATTATATCTGCCTATACTTGGCCGACACTTATTAAATGTTAGAGGTAATGTGGACGACGTTTTTTGCGCTTGGGTTGACGTCGGCCAGACGTACGTGTGCTGTCTGGGATAGCTTTTACTCTTTGATGTGTTTAGATTTATTTCATCGGTGAATCTCTCCCAGCAAACTGGGGATGTCTCCCGGATGTTGTGAACATCTGTTTAGGTCCGGAGTATGTCCACTTTGTAACGTCCGCTGGTGGACATTTTGAGGACATTTGTACTAGAAAGTTTATGAACGTCCCTCTTTCGTCCCTTATCTGCCATTTCTATAAAAAGATTAAAAAATCCATTCATTACACAAACTATCCCAGATCGGGCCAGTGCTTTACAGCGCCGTTGCCGAGTCTGAGCCGGAGGCGCCACGGGGCAGCCGAGCTTGGGCCGACTAGGCTACTACATACTATCTGGGATGCATTGTTTTGACACTGTTGCAGTTAATGCTTCACACTGTGAAACAACAATAATAAAGCGTATAACAAGTAGTAAAGAAACAATAATAAAGTACAAGTTAACATTAATATAACTTAAATAGGCAAATGAACAACAGTCTGCATTTCGGATGTCAGTAACACAGGGTGAAATATGTTTATACAGTGAATGTGTGTTACAGCATATGCGATAAGCACGTCTTTAAAGACACATTCACTAAACACACAGTATAACCAAAGAAATTAACTTACTCTTTGATGTACACACACGTGTGATTACTCAAAGCATCGCGGAAGAAATCACATGATTATCTCCTTTAGGTCTGTCTTGCGCTATTAATAACAACAACAGAGCTAACGCTTGAACTAAACTGTGCCAGCATCTGGGTCTTTTACACGGTCTGGGTCCCAGGGTTGCCAGGTCCCAGAAAAATGTCCAGCCCAAAGCTTACTCAAAACCCACCCAAAAGAATGAAAACTAGCCCAATTTGTACCCTGTCCAATCACAGCTGACAGCTGCTTTATTGGATTAATTCCCTTTAAAATAAACATTTTGATTTTATTTATTCTGTGTTTTGAATCTTAGCAAGACTACATACAGTAGAATAATATGCACATACTACTGTATGTAGTCTTGCTAAATTTCATACATAAACATTCATACATAAACATTTTATGTTTGTATACATAATTTTTTTTTATTATTATTCTTTCAAGCCAACTTTTAATTTAGGGCCCCATGTAATTCACTTTATTTTACCCTAAATTCTGCTTTCCAATTTATTTATTTTGTGTTTAATGATTTAATTCAAATTTATCATCAAAAGTCCTGTCTAATGAAATTGGTAAATAAAACTTAAACAATTTAATCAATCTTCTAAAACATAACATAATACTGTGATGTTTGTTGAATGTGTATTTCAATAATTCACAGAGACCCCGGATTAACATGACTATGGCTGTATTCGAAATGGCATACTTCCCTACTATATAGTATGCAAAAAGCAGTAGGCGAGCGAATGAATGTCTTTCAATCCTCTGTGTTCATAAAAGAGTAGGCGAGAATTGCACTAATTCTCATGAGATTCATGAGATACTTAATTTGCGTTCTAATATGCCTACTCACCTACTATATAGTAGGGGAAAAGAGTGTGTGAAGAAAGAAGTACGTTCGAAAATCGCAGTATTCATTAAAGAGTAGGCGAGAAATTCCCAGATGTCCTACTGCTTCAGCCCAGATTCTGGAGTGTTCATCGATGGATACTTTTCAATCCCAGGATGCCACGCGAGAGGATACGTCATCATCGAACATGAATGAGAGCAGTGATGGGGGTGTTTACAAATGTGAGTATTATACTTTTTTTTGGGTCAAGTTTGTTCTGTTGGTTTCTGTTCGTACAACATCATTCAATGAAACCCGAGTTTCAGAAGCTTCAAAAGCATCATCAAATAATGTCATGAAGAATCTGAAAGTCAGGCTCCATTGACTGATACTGTATGAACACAAACCAGCAGGAGAAACTTCACCAAAATCACCTTTTGTGTTCAGAAACACACACACAAGGGTTGAACAGAATGGAGGCAAGTAAATAATAACTGAATTTATATGTTTAGATGAAATAACCCTTTAAAGCCCCAAATAGAAACTGTATGAAATATATGCATGCATTAATATTATAGTAGTACCTTTATTGAGCGTTTATTGAGTGTCTGTGCCCAAGACACAAAAAAGTATTTACTAAAATCACATTTACATGTATTAATTTGTCAGACACTTTTATCTGAAGGGACTTACAGTGCTCTTATTACAGGGACCCCGATCCCTCTGGAGCCACCGGGAGTAAAGACACACCGGTGGTGACGACTGCAGAGATTGATCCAGCAACCTTCTGCTGAGCAGTTCACTACACCACAGAAGTAATGAAGCTTTATCAAAAAATAGCATGCAATTGTAAAATTATGAAATTAAATTTAGCAATAAACAGAATGGTGACTACATGAGATATAAAGTGTTTTACTCTGTGTAAGTGTTTCACAGGTAGTGGTGCTCATGGAGAGCAGCACACAGATGTTTGGAGCAGACACAGCAGCATTCAGATTGTCTCGCATGTGTTCTCTGCCCTTGTTCAGGGTTGTGTGGTTCAGGGTCTTCATCATGGTCTTCCTCATCCTCTCTGTGCACTCAGACAAGGACTCGATGTCTCTGTCCCATCCATGATCAGATTCAGTCTGACTGCAGCAGTGAGGGACGTGATGGACGGATGTGGGTTCACCGCCTGTAAACTTTCAAAAACAGAACAGTGTTTGAATAAAACTTTGTTTCATGTGTTGTTGACTTGTATTTATTTGTTGTGATGGTTACTTTTATTTATTCTTTTACTCGTTTATTCATGTTTCTTCTTGTTGTCAGTAAATAAAATATAGCCTGATTGTTTCATTAACACATGCATTCATTCATTACTTGACTGAATATTTAGATGTATTCACCTTGGCTGCATTTGTCTAGCGTGAAGCCATCCATAGCTATGGCATATGACAAAACAAATTACGATTAGTTTGTTTTACAAAAAATATATAATTATTGGTCACCATTTACAAACCCGATTCCAAAAAAGTTGGGACACTTTACAGATTGTGAGTAAAAAAGGAATAGAATAATTTACAAATCTCATTAACTTATATTTTATTCACATTAGAATATAGATAACATATCAAATGTTGAAAATGAGACATTTTCAAATGTCATGCCAATATTGGCTCATTTTGGATTTCATGAGAGCTACACATTCCAAAAAAGTTGGGACAGGTAGCAATAAAAGGCTGGAAAAGTTAAATGTACATATAAGGAACAGCTGGAGGACCAATTTGCAACTTATTAGGTCAATTGGCAACATGATTGGGTATAAAAAGAGCTTCTCAGAGTGTCAGTGTCTCTCAGAAGTCAAGATGGACAGAGGATCACCAATTCCCCCAATGCTGCGGTGAAAAATAGTGGAGCAATATCAGAAAGGAGTTTCTCAGAGAAAAATTGCAAAGAGTTTTAAGTTATCATCATCTACAGCGCATAATATCATCCAAAGATTCAGAGAATCTGGAACAATCTCTGTGTGTAAGGGTCAAGGCTGGAAAACCATACTGGATGCCCATGATCTTCGGGCCTTTAGACGGCACTGCATCGCATACAGGAATGCTACTGTAATGGAAATCACAACATGGGCTCAGGAATACTTCCAGAAAACATTGTCAGTGAACACAATCCACCGTTGCTGGCTAAAACTCTATAGGTCAAAAAAGAAGCCATATCTAAACATGATCCAGAAGCGCAGGCGTTTTCTCTGGGCCAAGGCTCATTTAAAATGGACTGTGGCAAAGTGAAAAACTGTTCTGTGGTCAGACGAATCAAAATTTGAAGTTCTTTTTGGAAAACTGGGACACCATGTCATCCGGTCTAAAGAGGACAAGGACAACCCAAGTTGTTATCAGCGCTCAGTTCAGAAGCCTGTATCTCTGATGGTATGGGGTTTCATGAGTGCGTGTGGCATGGGCAGCTTACACATCTGGAAAGGCACCATCAATGCTGAAAGGTATATCCAAGTTCTAGAACAACATATGCTCCCATCCAGACGTCGTCTCTTTCAGGGAAGACCTTGCATTCTCCAACATGACAATGCCAGACCACATACTGCATCAATTACAACATCATGGCTGCGTAGAAGAAGGATCCGGGTACTGAAATGTCCAGCCTACAGTCCAGATCTTTCACCCATAGAAAACATTTGGTGCATCATAAAGAGGAAGATGCGACAAAGAAGACCTAAGACAGTTGAGCAACTAGAAGCCTGTATTAGACAAGAATGGGACAACATTCCTATTCCTAAACTTGAGCAACTTGTCTCCTCAGTCCCCAGACGTTTGCAGACTGTTATAAAAAGAAGAGGGGATGCCACACAGTGGTAAACATGGCCTTGTCCCAACTTTTTTGAGATGTGTTGATGCCATGAAATTTTAAATCAACTTATTTTTCCCTTAAAATGATACATTTTCTCAGTTTAAACATTTGATATGTCATCTATGTTGTATTCTGAATAAAATATTGAAATTTGAAACTTCGACATCATTGCATTCTGTTTTTATTCACAATTTGTACAGTGTCCCAACTTTTTTGGAATCGGGTTTGTATCATTATTATTGTTGATAAGTGTTGGGGTGGGCTAGAAATGCCTTCTGAGGTAATCTTAATTTCTAAGTAGTAATACTTACATTGTTCAAGTTGTTCAAGATCTTCAAGCAGCTGATCGACATCTCCTTTGTGCAGATATTACAAATATTGCAAACGCTGAGGAAAACCGTACGAGGTAGGGTTGTGGAGTTACAGATACTATGAGGTGTTTAATCTTTAAGGATTAAACTGTGGGTCATTTCAGTAGAGTTAAAAATATAAAATTTAAATCAACACAAAATGTATTGGCTATACTGCAATCACAATAAAAGGGCAGCTGTTTCTTCAACAAGACCACAATTACCATACATTACATCTCCTCTCTTAAGAAATATATTCCTCAACATAAGTTTAAACAACTTTTATTGTTTTAACTTTAGAATTTACATACTGCCTTATGCTATAATCCAAACATTCTTCTATTACCACACATAAATTGCTTTAGTTTTTTTTATGTCAAACCATAAATTAAATCAGTGTTGTGTTCCATAACCATAATTATAAACAACTCTTTGCACTTTACACATCCACAACGCTTTCATGGAGAATAGAGTTTTGGTGGTCTAATCAGTCGACCACATTCTGACCTTTTGACCTGTACTTCCTGGTCCACAGTTGGTGTTACAGGTCTTTTTACTGGTGACAGTGCCGGTGATTGCACTGGAGTATCACTATCTGCAGGTTCACTGTTTACTGAAGAACACTCCTCCAAATCTAGAGAGCGTGGTTGTGAGAAAGTAATTTCTCTGGTTTTGAGCAGGTGTCACCGGTTTCTCCTGAAAGTGTTTCCATCAGGCGTTTGAATCACATAGGATCTGGGTTGTTCATGACTACTCAACACAAATGCTGGTTGCCAGTTGTATCAGACTTTTACTTTCACTTTCTCTCCGTCTGCTATAGGTGGTAACAGTTTTGCTCCACAATCAAAGTAACATTTTTGTTTCAGCTGCCTGCCCTTGATGCTCTTATGCACATTTGTGTAAAGCTGTGGTCTCAACAGCTGTGCTGATGTAGGCAATTTTGTTTTCAGTCTTCGACCCATGAGCAGCTGTGCAGGTGATAGTTTTACAACATCCATAGGAGCATTTCTGTACTCCAATAGAGCAGTATAAGGATCTCTTTGGCTCTCCTGCATTCTTTAACAGATTCTTTACTGTCTGGACTGTTCATTCACTTTGTCCATTTGACTGCGTAAATCCAGGAATGGAGGTAATATGTATAAACCATTGTCCGACACCACTTCATCCGGGATCCCATGTCTCGCAAAGATGGATTTAAGAGCTGTCACAACATGTTTGCTTGTTGTCTGTTTGAGTTTGACAATCTCCGGAAACTTCGACAGAAGTGAATATCTACTGTGTGTGGATTACTTGTCTAAGTGGAACAAGTCTACTCCTACTTTCGCCCATGCTCTGTCTGGAATGTCATGGCAAATGAGTGGCTCTTTGGTGTTACTTCGTCTGAATGTATTACAGATAGCACACTTCAACACGACATCCTCAAATTGCTTTGCCATGCTAGGCCAGAACATGATATCTCTTGCCCTCTCCTTATACTTAACAATACCTAGATGAGATTCATTAACTCTTGCTAGTAGGGCTGGACGATATGATGATATATATCGGATGGACGAAATTAAAAGTCTATCGTTTCATATTATGCTCTATCGTTTATTTCGTGGTGCCGCAAATTACACTGTTTACGGCAATACTTTTTCGGTAACACTTTACAGTAAGGGTACACAAATTACTATGAATTAATTCATAAATTAATGTGTGAATTATGCATTACTTCATGCATTAATATCTCATGAATTATCAGGAACTAACATGAGCTCATAGTCTTTCATTCATGACTTCATGGATGAACAGCACCTTAATTAAGACATTAAGTAAGTTGAGTACATCATCATGATTTATGATTTATTACACGATCATGATGTTTTCTTTGTTCACAAAAAACAAGGTCTTTACATTGTGGATAAAGCTATGCTTATGGTACATGATTCAAAAAAGCATCATTTCGTGCATGCAAGACCACAATTATTAAAGGAATATTAAAAAAAATCCACATTACATCATGCATGTATACAGGCTAGAACAGTATATCAATTAATGTGAGAACTAATGTTTTTCATTAAATATGATATGAGTTATCAAGCATGTTCATTTCTTCTTCATAGTAGGTAAATAGACAGACCCCAACATTGGCCAATCACAGCACATATCACATGAATTCTGTTAACATCCAGATACAGTAGTCATCATTAATTAAGCATTAGTTTCTCATGACTTCATCATGTTTGTGGCCCCTCAACTAAAGTAGTGACTTGGTCCTTTGGAATACTGATAAACAGTGTTTTATTAATGATGGCATAATTGTGAAATTACATGAATATGAACATGAACGTTCAAGCTTTTACACACAATGTACTGTGGACAGAATGGGACTTTGATCAAAACGTTCTGCTTTATTCTTCAACAGTATAACCCAGTTAAATCAACGGCAATGTCTGGGAAGAGCTGAGAAGGAATTCAGTATATATACCATGAACTTTAACCCTTTAGAACCTAAAGCTAAAATAGTCCTTTTCACTCATTTTGTTTTTTTGAGTATAAAATTAACACAATGTGGTATCTTCAAGTGCAGGGTGTCATTTTTTTTCCAGAAAATTATTGGCTTTCAGGAAATTACAGTCATTGTACATTATTGTGTGTGGTGTTTTAGTAAATATAATTTAATTAGACAAAAAAAAAAAAAAAAAAGAAACGTGAAGAAATTTTACTGCTTTTTATAAAAATAAAACAAAATCTGAAAACTCATGAATGAAAGAATCTAATGCCTCAATATTGAAAAAGGAACTATAATACATATATACAAGTCTTTTTGGGACACTAGATTGCACAGTTTTCACTCAGGAGCCATTTGTTTTAGCCCAGTTCTCCAGGTGTTTTTGGATCCTTCAATCCAGTCATTTAAATGTGGTGCTCTCTGAAGCAGTTCCTGTCTAACTGCAAGCACAGTCCCACATCACATTCCTGGCACTTCCATTGGGTGCTCCTTTTGCATCGTATGCAACTCTGTGAAAGGTCTTGAGTGTCACTCACAGGAACAGGCAGATGATCACATCTCTCTCTCGAGCTGCCATCCAGGGGAACACATGTGAGCCGAGCAGCTAGCTGCTCCTGAAAGTTTTGCCATGTCATGTGCTTGTCATGCTGGATGGCACACAACGCTTTGTGTAAAATTAAGCAGTTGGTCACTGCAATGTCCAGGAAGTGCTGGAAAATTGTTATGTACCATTACCGTGTTTTATGGTGCACCGACTTTGTTCCGAGCATCTTGTTGGAGGTGTCAACTCCTCCCATGTACTTATTTTACAGCTACAGCTGCGACCACGGCCCCTCTGAGATGGTGTTGTGTTTGATGTGGACGGCCCATTTGCTTCTTCGTAGCTAACTGGAGAAGCCACACTGGGGAAAAAAATAGAAGCATGTGTTACAAACTCACTATAAATTCCTAAAAATACTTTTCATTATAAAGCAAATTATTATTAAGAGCAAAATTGTAAAAAAAAAAAAATTAACTATAATAATACAATAACAATGAAATAACAATAAAAATAAAGCCTGCAGTTGCTTATACACACATGCAAACACATGCATATGCACACAAACACACACACATACATGCACGTACAGTAGGTGGACAACCAGAATGGGTATTACCGCCGCGTGTACCACCGCCGCAGCGTTAACATAAATATGCAGATGTCCCCCCCGCCAACCTCTTTTGAGACAGTGCCCCAGACTGGCCACCCCATTTAAAATGCTCTAGACACACCCCTGGGCCTGTATCCATTGCGAACATATTTTATTATTAGTCTTAAAATGTCCATAACATAAAATCAATTTTGAGCCACAACATTGTCAACATACTTGTACTTGTACTGCGCTGCGCTCATTTCTAAAGACTGCTCCAAAGTGGCGGCGACTAGCGTCTTGAGCTCACACAACGCTAAGAGAGAGCTTACGAATGGTCCAGACCAACCTTACGAAAGTGTGACTTACAGAAGATATACTTAGCGTACGAACGTGTCGGGAATCGTGCCATAACATTAAGAGAGAGGTTAAGGAATAGGTTAAGAACTACTTAGCGATAAGAACGTTTTGGGGAACCGGGCCCAGTTTCCTAATGTTTCTCAGACTTTCTAAAACAGTTTTACCATCCAACATCTATGCAGTTTCTATTTAAAGGTGCCATGTGTCATGTCTGGCAAAAAAATCAAGTCATACTCCACATTCCATACCAGATGGGGGCAGTATGCCTCAATAAAGTGAATTGGTCTACTCTAGAGTAACAAACGAGAAACGGCATAGTCTCTATGCTCCGCCCCTACCTTCACAACAACCCTAGAGCCATAGCCGAAGCCTAAGAGGACGTTTTGCCTCCAGAGGAACGTTGGGTGATGTCAAGTGATTTTGAAACATGACATCTTCAAGCTACTCCCCTTCACCTTTACCAGTGTTCATATTCGTTTTGTTCATATTACATTTTGAGTTGTATATACACATTATATGAATTAAATTAATTTGACAGACAGCATTCTGTCAACATCATTGGTCAACATCAGACAGCTGATGTTGACCAAGCTAGCGCCAACCAACGTAACCAGAGCTGCCAACACTCAAGCATTCCCCGTGAGACACACGCAATTGACTCTTTTCACACGCTTTCACGCCACACATCAATTTTCTCACGCACAGAAAAACCACGAAACAAAGAGGACACGGAGACCAACAGACTAGACAGAGCAGGTTAGTTATGATATAAAAAAATATCAGATTCTGTCAATTTTATGACGCAATTCAAACAATACCGTTTTGGCACTTGTAAATGTTACACGGCAGATCCCTAGCGCACATGAACCGATCATCTCTACTATAGTAAAAAAAACTTGAACACTGTTGAAAGATACAGTAGGCTACAAATGACCAAAATGTATTCCTCATACATAATATAGTGAGTGAGTGCGCGCGCGACCGGGGCACTCTCTCTCTCACGGGTTCATTATCATCGAAGACATTTCAAGCTTCTTAGGTAATGTTACATTTTAGCATCAGCTTGTTAGAGACGGGCTTTGGTAGATAACAGGTGAAAACCGGATCGGATCTGTGGGTAAGTTATAGCTAGCTAATTATCAAACGCAGCTACGGTTAGCCATCGCTAACATTAGCACGTTTATCGAACAGCCTTCGATACATTTCTATGTTATAACTTCCCGAAAAAAATACGCAAACATATAAAACAAACTTCTAGCGAAATACTAACAGCATCTTACTTACCAATCCAAAAGAAATGTTGCAAGTTCGGAGTCGAAGCTCATTTCTTTCAAGTCCATCAGTTGTCTCCAGCGATGGAAAGCAGTGCCGATGTTTACTCTGTTTCGGCTCCTTTTCTTATCGGATTTGATATTGTGATTCCGAGCGCGGTTGTTTCCCTGTAGCGGGTGGTGGTGGTAGGTGTCTCTTGCCAAGGGCTTCAGCCATCCTTCCGCTCTCTTCCCTGAACTGAAATGAAGTAGTGGGCTGTACTTTCCACACGATTGACATCAGGTTCAAGTACGCCCACAAGCCGTGCGAGTTATTCGTGTATTGCAGGTTGGCTGGTGGTTATGTTGCCCGCATACCTCCTCCCATGGCCGAAACTGGTATTACGACACCTGTCGGGCCGTGGCTAGTAATGCTAATGCTAATTAAGGTTGATATCTCTGCAGCACTATAACTTGACATTTTTTTAATGACATCATCGCCCTTATTTCTTCTCATTCTTTTGATGCGTGTAGGTCATTTTTTGGATATTTTTACCTCAATTTTTACACATGGCACCTTTAAATCAATGTTACTATCAAATATCTGTATTACAAATCTATAATGAAATATCACTCAAAATGTTAATTTTTTAATCTTTCCAAAAGTTTGCCATTTTGTTAATTAAAATAATGTTTGTGTAATTACACCTTTATAGCATGTACACACTACTATGTGTCTTTGTTGTTTAACACTTACATCATCCTCCACAATCAACACATGCATCGAAATGGTGATGTTGTAGATGGATGTCTGCCCATTTATTGTAGCTTCTCTTCAATTTTGGCATAATGACAGTCAGCTGGTTTACATTAAAGGCGTTTTGATTTCCCCAATGAAATAAATGCTCAAGAGAAGTATGATTTTTACATTTTCTGAACAAAATGTGAGTGGTCTATACAAAGTTTACAGCCATGATGTCAGGGTGTTATGGATGGTTGTCAAGGCATTGCTAAGGTGTGCTGAGTGGTTGTTAGTGTGTTGCTATGGAGTTGCTATGCATTTCCCAAAAGCATTGTTAGCTAGCTGTAGTCGCAAGTTCCACTGTTACCAACAAAATTCAACAATTCAGTGTTTCTTGTATATTAATTTAATAATTCAAGTAGTCTTACATGCACAAAATAATGCTTTTTGAATCATGTACCATAAGCATAGCTTTATCCACAAGACCTTGTTTTTGTGAACAAAGAAAACATCATGATCATGTGTAATAATTCATAAATCATGATGATGTACTCAGCTTACTTAATGTCTTAATTAAGGTGTTGTTCATCCATGAAGTCATGAATGAAAGATTATGAGCTCATGTTAGTTCCTGATAATTCATGAGATATTAATGCATGAAGTAATGCATTATTCACACATTAATTTATGCATTAATTCATGGTAATTTGTGTACCCTTACCATAAAGTGTTACCACTTTTTCATAATTTGAATGACGGCAGTCTTACATGCATTACACAGGGATGCAGGCAGACACGTGAATAACAGCATGCGCACACGTCAAGTTGCTGTGCACGTGGTCACGAAAACGTAATGTTTGCACGCATTTTTAAGCACTGCAGTTTAAAACAACTGATTTTAGGGCGTTGAAACACAAACAACAGAGCTATATGCGCACGCTGTCTCTGTTTCTGTGTGAGAGGAGTGTGTAAGCTGCGCATCAGCTGCTAATAGAGCTCGTGAGCATTTTTGCCGCTTTCTTGGCTTTGAATGATTGCATAAACAGTTATATGCATCCAAATGACCGGCTTTGCAAGTATCCTCATAAACACAGTCATTTAGGTCTTAAGGGAATGTAAACAGTAGAGAGAGAAAGGGCATATTTAACAGTTTATTGGATCCGGACTTCGGTTTTAAAGGGGAAGCTGTCCAATATTCATCCTGTCTCCTGTTCATGATAATCAAACAACAGTGAGAGAAAATCTCTCAAGATTCAAGATTAAAGAATTTTATTCGTCACATACACAATTATATAGAGCATATATAACCAGCAGTGAAATGTGAGTCAGGTCCGCTCCATGGACAGTGCAATTATTAAAGAATACAACACAGATGAAAATATACATAAATATAGCTATGAAAGAATGAAATAAAAGTAAACATTAAAAATATAAGAATAAAATATAAAAAAAGATGTATACTGAAGAATTAAAAATAGAATAGAGAATAATGTGCATGAAAGTACACTGTAGTCTTAAATATTAAGATAGCCAGGGATGTACAAGAGGCGAATGTGCAAACAGGTGGACACTTTCAGTATGTCAATGTGAGGTAGAGAGTGATGAATATCTTACTGATAAAGTGAATATTAAGTGGAGACATGAAAGAGAGAATATAGGGTGGCTTATGGTCAAAAAGTTTGATTGATGAGGGTCATAAAAAGCCATCTGTTTTGTACACCTGTTTGGACCCCCCACCCCTCCCAGTACAGTCCCCCCTTCCTGCCCGAGCCCATCTTTTTATGGACCTAAAAGGAATTTATGATCGCCGGGACAAGTGTTTTTTGTGTGTGTGTGGGGGCATTGAAAACTGTACAAAACTATGTGCTTTAAACTTTAAAATGTTAAAACGTTGGTATGATTATTATTAAACGGGATAAGGGAAGTGTTTATTAAGGTTTTTACATACACAATACAATTCAAGAAAAAGGTTCAAACATAGACGAAATAGAAACAGTGTAATGACTTTTTCCCAGGAAAAGATTAAAAACGGTGCAAGGTATGTATTTAAGAATTGTTAAAACAATTTAAAAAGGTGTTAGATATTGTTACCAGTTAGAAAAGAAAACTAGGTTACTGGTTATCTAAAACAAACAAACAACTGGCTTCCAAAAATTGTGATTCTATGACCTGTGAAATTGTTGCATCATTGATTGATTTTATATTGGAGCAAAACATGTTAATCTGCAGAGATTTTCTGTTCTGGCTAGATTGTCTGTAATGTCATAAGTACTGTTTGTTTTTAACGGCAATTTTATCATTTTGTTCGCAACTTCGATGTATGCATGTATATTCAACAATATAGTGTTGAAATAAAAGATTGACCCACTTCACGCATTATTCTGTTCTCTGAGTTCAGAAACTTTTTTGTTTGTTTGTCAACAATTTAATAATAATTAATAAGAAACGATCTTGTATCTTATATCTGATATAAACTAGGATAATATAAAGATGTTAAGTAAACGTCTTGAATGAAGACAAGGTTTAAAGCAATATTTTAAAAACCAAATTCACAGAAATATTGATTTGTATGAACAAAGGGGCCCGCTAACGTGATAGCAAAAACTAGGAAACAAAACATCTAAGGCCCTAAGCCTAAGACCAAACAATTACAATTAGGTGGGCAAATAAGATAAGAATGGTGAAACTGCGGTAAACAAATTCAAACAGAAAGAGCTAACATAGTCATGGAAACATACCGTTCTGGTTTCAAAGTGTAACGCTATGAAAAACATTGTGGTTTATATCTCACAACTCTAGCAATTTAGTTGTACTTAGCAGGTCTATTGTGCTGTTGGGGTATATTGTACTTATTGTCATTATGAATATTTGTACGCTTATTTTCATTTCAGCATCTTAATGAACACTTAGTCTACATAATTTGTCCTAGTGTTTTTCGATGGTATATTTTATTAAAAGATGACGCGGTGGTCTGTTTGAGTAGCTAACGCACTCGTCTGTCACATTTACTGTCACATTTAAGTTTTCACCACTTATACGCACCCAAATACCCGAAACCTGTAACACTATCGTAATTAGGATAGTTAAAAATACAAATAAACTTAATACCTGACACTTTTGTATCTGACTAAAAAACTAATATTTAAGCTAAACAAACAACAAAGGATGTGTATGCATCGGTTACTGTATACATATTCAAGAGAAATGCATAAACTCAATTGTTTTAAACAATCTAAAGCATTTAGTCTGTCATTAAAAACATGAAGTGAAGTGAAAGTGACATTTGTCAAGTATGGTAACCCATACTCGAAATTGGTGCTCTGCATTTAACCCATCCAAGTGCACACACACACACAGCAGTGAGAAGTGAACACACCGTGAACACACACCCGGAGCAGTGGGCAGCTATATATCCAGCGCCCGGGGAGCAACTGGTGGTTCAGTGCCTTGCTCAAGGACACTTCAGCCATGGGTATTAAAAGTGGAAGAGAGCACTTGTCACAGACACGCCAGGCTCCAACCCCATCCAATCACAGCGCACTCCCTCACATGAGTACTGATCACACACACCTGCCCCTCGTCAGCACCATCATCCACCAACACTTAAAAGACACTCACACACACACAGTCACTGTCCGGTCTCGTTCGCAACTAGGAATACCTATCTGCCGACTTCAAGGACTTCCATTGCTATACCTACCTGTTTCCAGTGATTCCCAGTTACCTCCTGTGTCTTTCGTGAGTGTGTTTGTGTCTTCAGCCCTCAACGTCTCCACTCTTCTGCTACTTCCAGGACCTTCACCCTACATCATTTCAAGGACAGTATTCAGTTTACTCACTCTCTGCAATCACCGAATTACCACTGTTTCTCATCCCATCTCTGCTTATGTCAATAAATACCACCTTACCTGTGATCTTCTGTCTCCGACCCCTCTGTACTGTAACAGAAGACCGGACCATTTACTGACTGACACAAGCATGAGCCATCCAGACCCCTTCCAGGAACTCGTTGACGCCTTGCGGCGCACACTCAACGTCCCTCCAGCACCTTCACCACCAGCGAGCACTTCCGGGAATGACCCCACCACTTCTTCACCTTCCGTGCCTTCCAGTCCCATGGCCAAACCGGCGCCCTTCTCTGGTTCGGCGGAGGAATGCAGCGGATTTCTCCTGCAATGCTCGCTGGTCCTGGAGATGCAGCCGCACTTATATCCCACCGAGCTATCCAAAGTGGCATTTATCATATCTCAATTAAAAGGTAAAGCACTACAATGGGCTGATTCCATTTGGACCCAGAAAAATCCGGTCACCCAATCTTATACCAGCTTTGTTGACCACTTCCGGGAAGTTTTCGGTAAACCTACCTGGGATTCATCCATCGGTGAGAAATTATATAATTTAAAACAAGGCAAGATGTCTGTAAATGATTATGCCCTCCAGTTTAGGACTCTCGCGGCCACAAGTGGGTGGAATGAACAAGCTCTGCTGACCACATATCGCCAAGGATTGGATCCCCGAGTGCGGTTGCATCTCGCTGCATACGAGGATACCATCGGGCTTGAACGTTTCATCCAACTCTCCATACGCTTCGCCACTCGTATGCAGTCGTGTCTCGAAGAGCACCAGGGCCAGCCTCAGCACACCATCTCCCTCTGCCGACCAGAACCCGTCAATCCTCCAGAACCAGCCCACGAACCCATGTTACTGGACTCTAACCACCTGTCTAGGACTGAACGGCAGAGACGGCTGACCCAGAATCTGTGCTTATACTGCGGATCTCCGGGGCATATCCTCTCCACATGCCCCATACGCCCTCCTCGTTCTCTGGTGAGTGCCATCTTCCCTACCATTAAACAGATGAAACCACTCACCACTATTGTGACACTTACGGCTGCTGATATTTCTGTTTCAGTTAATGCACTCCTCGATTCTGGGTCAGCCGGCAACTTCATCTCCGGCTCCCTCTGCCGTCAACTCCACCTCCCGACCACGGCCACGCAATCCTCCTACCAGATTCACTCAATAACGGGAAGGCCGCTTAGCAGGAAACGGGTTCGCCGCAGTGTCGGACCACTTCAACTGCAAATAGGCATTCTTCACAAGGAAAGGATCCATCTGCTGGTTCTGGAGGAATCCACCGCTGACGTGGTCCTAGGGCGCCCGTGGCTGGAGCAGCATAACCCCGTCCTATCTTGGAAGACTGGCGAAATCCTGAAGTGGGGCGAAACCTGTTTCATGGACTGTTTTCCTGAGGTTCCTGTGCCATCCTCTCAGCTCCCTAAACCACTTTCTGTCTGTGCGACCTCCATCGAGAGTCCGATGGAAAGACGATCCGTGGACATACCGTCGTGTTACGCCCCCTTCAGTGATGTTTTCTGCCCAAAAAGAGCCTCCAAGCTGCCTCCACACCGGCCATGGGACTGCGCCATTGATCTGCTTCCGGGTGAGTCAGTGCCTCGGGGAAGGATCTACCCCCTTTCCATCCCGGAGGAGAAGGCCATGGAGGAGTACATCAAAGAGGCTCTGGCTCAAGGTTACATCCGTCCATCCACTTCCCCTGCTGCTTCGAGCTTCTTCTTTGTGGAGAAAAAGGATGGAGGCTTGCGGCCATGTATTGACTACCCTCAACCAACTCACCGTCAAATTCAGATATCCCCTTCCTCTCGTCCCAGCAGCCCTGGAACACCTCCGTGGTGCCACTGTCTTCACCAAGTTGGACCTCCGCAGCGCGTATAACCTCATCCGGATACGTGAGGGGGACGAGTGGAAGACAGCCTACATCACGCCCACTGGACACTACGAGTATCTCGTGATGCCGTATGGCCTGGTCAACGCCCCCTCCGTATTCCAGGACTTCATCCACGAGGTGCTCCGGGAGTTTCTCCACAAATTCGTCCTGGTATACATAGATGATATTCTGATTTACTCCCGGAACTTGACCGAACATCGTCACCACGTTGCGGAGGTCCTGCAACGCCTGAGGGAGTACCAACTCTACCTGAAAGCGGAAAAGTGCTCCTTCCATCAGCCCTCAGTGCAGTTCCTTGGATACAACATCGACAGCAGTGGCATCCGGATGGACGAGGGGAAGGTGGATGCCATCAGGAACTGGCCAACCCCTACAACCATCAAAGAACTCCAAAGATTCCTCGGCTTCTCCAATTTCTACCGCCGCTTCATACAAAATTATAGCTGCATCACCAGTCCACTTACAAGCCTTCTTCGGAATAAGCCCAAGTCTCTGTCCTGGACCTCATCGGCCACGGAGGCCTTCGCCACCCTCAAAGAAGCCTTCACGACCGCTCCTCTCCTGGTTCACCCTGACCCGGATAAACCTTTCATCGTGGAAGTGGATGCCTCCACCACCGGAGTAGGAGCGGTACTCTCGCAGCAGCAGGGGAATCCCAGCAGACTCCATCCATGTGCCTTCTTCTCCCGCAAGCTCAACCCGGCGGAGGTGAATTATGACATCGGCAACCGCGAACTTCTGGCTATCAAGCTAGCGCTCGAGGAGTGGAGGCATTGGTTGGAGGGAGCAAGACATCCGTTCCAGGTACTTACCGACCATAAGAACCTGGAATATCTAAAGATGGCCAAGAGACTCAATCCCCGACAAGCCCGGTGGGCCTTATTCTTTACCCGTTTCGACTTCACCATTTCCTATCGACCCGGATCCAAGAACATCAAGGCAGATGCCCTCTCCCATTGTCACACACCTGAAGAAAACTCAGAAGAACCTGAACCCATACTCCCCGAAAGACTGTTGGTCAGCCCGATTACCTGGTCCACGGAGACCATACCCTCCTCCAATGCCTCAGCCAATACTCCACCGGGTTGCCCACCTGACAGGCAGTATATCAATAGGACACGGCGCACTCCACTCATCCACACTGCTCATACCTCACTAGGCACTGGCCACCCGGGGGTCAATGAAACCCTCTCGTTGCTAAAAGAACGCTTCTGGTGGCCCAACATGGCATCCGAGGTCAGAAGGTACGTGCAAGGATGTAAGGAATGCGCCATCTCGAAGAGCCCACGTCATCTACCATCTGGCAAGCTTCTACCTCTGCCCGTTCCCAACCGACCATGGTCACACCTAGGGGTGGATTTTGTAACCGACCTTCCCCTGTCAGGTAACTGCACTTGCATATGTGTGGTAGTGGATAGATTCTCTAAATCCTGCCGTTTAATTCCTCTCAAGGGTCTACCGACTGCCATGGAAACGGCTGAACTCATGTTTAATCATATCTTCCGGTACTTTGGCATCCCCGAAGATATCGTATCCGACAGAGGACCCCAATTCATCTCTTGGGTCTGGAAAGCCTTTCATTCGCTCCTAGGTGTGGCCGTCAGCCTATCATCAGGATACCATCCACAGTCGAACGGGCAGACGGAAAGGAAGATCCAAGAGATCGGCCGCTTCCTCCGTACCTTCTGCCACGGCCACCAGGACTCTTGGAACCAGTTCCTAGGGTGGGCCGAGTATGCACAAAACTCCCTGCGCCAACCATCTACCGGACTTACCCCGTTCCAGTGCGTACTCGGCTACCAACCTCCACTATTCCCCTGGTCTGGAGAACCCTCGGACGTACCAGCTGTCGACTACTGGTTCCGAGAGAGCGAGAGGGTCTGGGACTCAGCCCACCACCAGTTACAACGGGCCCTACGGAGACGCAGAATGACAGCCGACCTTCGCCGCTCTGAAGCTCCAACATATCAACTAGGACAGAAGGTCTGGCTGTCAACCAGGGACATCCGCCTGCGTCTCCCATGCCGTAAGCTGAGTCCCAGGTTCATTGGCCCATTCACCATCACGGAGCAGATCAACCCGGTCACTTACAGGCTTCAACTCCCACCTGAATATCGCATTCATCCCACATTCCATGTGTCACTCCTGAAGCCTCACCATCCTTCTGTTCCTCTCTCCACAGAGCCTGGCGTAGCCACAGCTGAAGCCCCCCTTCCACTCATCCTGGACGACGGAGCAGCTTACGAGGTCCGAGAAATCCTGGATTCCCGGCGCCGTGGTGGCCAACTCGAGTACCTAGTGGACTGGGAAGGCTATGGTCCCAAGGAACGTTCCTGGGTTCCACGCAACGACATACTCGACCCGAATTTACTGGACACCTTCCATGCAACCCATCCTGACAGACCTGCCCCTCGAGGCAGAGGAAGACCACCACGACGCCGGGGTCCTCGGCCCTCAGGAGCGGGCCGTGGGGGGGGGGGGTACTGTCACAGACACGCCAGGCTCCAACCCCATCCAATCACAGCGCACTCCCTCACCTGAGTACTGATCACACACACCTGCCCCTCGTCAGCACCATCATCCACCAACACTTAAAAGACACTCACACACACACAGTCACTGTCCGGTCTCGTTCGCAACTAGGAATACCTATCTGCCGACTTCAAGGACTTCCATTGCTATACCTACCTGTTTCCAGTGATTCCCAGTTACCTCCTGTGTCTTTCGTGAGTGTGTTTGTGTCTTCAGCCCTCAACGTCTCCACTCTTCTGCTACTTCCAGGACCTTCACCCTACATCATCTCAAGGACAGTATTCAGTTTACTCACTCTCTGCAATCACCGAATTACCACTGTTTCTCATCCCATCTCTGCTTATGTCAATAAATACCACCTTACCTGTGATCTTCTGTCTCCGACCCCTCTGTACTGTAACAGCACTGTTCATTCACTCCCTCCCACCTACAACTCCTGCAGCACCGAGACTCAAACCTGCGACCTTCTGGTTACAAGTCCAAATCTCTAACCGTTAGGCCACAGCTTAAAGAGAAAAGTTTTTTCACGCATCTATTTTCATTTGTCTCAGGACTCTTACTAAAAACACTTGAGTGCTGACATGAATCCTACATGAAAGCTAAAAATGAATGCTTTTTGTAAACTTTTTTTAAACAGCATGGTTAAGTACACAATTTGTAAAGTGAGAAAGTAAGTTGACTAATCTGTTGTAAAAGTTCTGTGAGACATTTGTAGCAACTTGTATAAGAAGCACTTTTGGTTTCAAAGAAACCTTATGACAACTCATTTTCAATCTAATATAGGTCTTTTTGTGTTTGTGACCTAGTTTGTTTGTTTGTATATTTATGTACTTGTTAGAGTTTGGGTGTATATTTGTGTTTGTTTGCTTGCATGTTCATGTTTTCTGTATGTTTACGTTTGTGTGTGTGTGTGTGTGTGTGTGTGATTGTATGCTTGTGTTTGTGTACTTGTTTGCATTCTCAGTACATTTATGTCAAGGTTGAAAGATCTAGGGGGTTAATAAAAATTATAAATGTAACCTATAAATGTAACTAAAGTAAACTAAATTAACTCAAATTAAACAACATTTTCTTATATACCATAGTCTGACTTGTTAAAAGATCTCACATCCTTTTGTCCAGTAAATGAACTTTCAGCTAACCTCACGCTCACAGGTCTACGTCATAAAGTTTCAATTGTCACCCTTTGATCACTGAACACAAAATGTTGAGCTTTAGCTGACCCTCAGCACCACCATTTACAGTGCCAGACCCCCTCAAAACTAATTAGTTTACAATTGAGTTGCAAACCCCGAAAACCTTTAGATGTTTTACAATCTTCAAAGTACCTTTCGCTGATATGGCCGCGCCAGTAATCACACAGTCCCCAGACACCAGACGCGTTTCGATGCACTACTTGAGATGAAATATTTAGCCTTTCGTGTAATGTTGTAAAGGTTTAGACATTCTACATCTATTTCAACTGATAACAAGTCTTATGGCAAGAAAATCAAAGACTTTCCAAAACATTTCATTCCAGTTAGCTTTTTGTATGCCTAAACGCATGTTTTAACTGATATAGCAATGCCAGAAGTTAATATTGACAAAAATAAAAGACATATTAAAGGATTTAGGCTAATAAAGTAAGTGTGAGTGGCTTATTAAAATGAAATAAAACAACACTTTTTTTCCAACAAGGACTTTTGTTTAGACGAAAAATAAAAAATGTATAGGCTAACCTAATTTTAAAGTAAAAACATCAGTCTAATCTTAAAAACAGGTAGAATGTTTTCACCAATTAAGAACTGATGTCGATTTATTAAAAATGTTACTTTGTTTAATTCTTTTAACATACATTTAAATCTATCTTTTCGGCCTCCGTTATTAGGGAGGTGTTGGGGGGGGGGCTGTTAGTGGGTGTGTTTTTTTTTTTTATTCAATGATTTGTACATTAACACAGAAAGGCATACATTACTGGGAGATTTACAAATACTGACTGAGATTACACTCAATTTTCGTTCACACTCTGTACATCATAAAACAAAATAAATTTAAAATAAAATAAATAAACAAAACTGAAGAAAAAATTAAATAAATATAAAGATAACGAAAAAGTATGGGAGTAACAGATTTTCACATTAAGAAACCAAAGTCCTCTAATGACGTATACAAAAATCTTGCTTTGGGACTTTTCATTCCTTTTAACATCTCCAAATACATTACAAATTCCTCTTTAAACAACACTAAACGTGGGGGAGTTTTGAAAAACTTACATTTATGAATGTGAAATTTCATTCCAGAAGTTAATATTGACAAAATAAAAGACATATTAAAGGATTTAGGCTACTAAAGTAAGTGTGAGTGGCTTGTTAAAATAAAATAAAACAACACTTTTTTTCCAACAAGGACTTTTGTTGAGACGAAAAAAATAAAAATCGTATAGGCTAACCTAGTTTTAAAGTAACTCACATATATACAGATGGATCTAAATATCCTGAAACAGGACACACAGCAGCAGCAATATATATTCCAAGGTGCAGGTATAGAATAGCAAAAAGAACATCTAACCGTCTGTCAGTTTATATTACAGAAATGATTGCCATATTTTTGGCTCTTCAGTGGGTTGAAGACATTAATATACCTGAAGTAGTCATATGTTCAGACTCATTTTCAGCACTATCAAGTTTAAAGAGTGGCAAATCTTCAGCTAGACAAGACATTTTGTCAGTCATTTTACAGAGTTTGTTCAGAATACAAACAAAAACACATATTTATTTTGTAAGAGTACCTGCACATATAGGAATAGAAGGTAATGAAGTGGTGGATCAAATTAAAAACATTACAATGTCCAGACATAGAGTTTAATACTCCAATGAGTAAAATAGAAATAAAAGGGCTAATTAAAAAAGCATTAAAAGATATGTGGCCAATTAAATGGGATGGTGAGAATAAAGGACGGCATTTATATAATATTCAAAGAACAGTTGGAAATGAGAGGAGAATTTTTGGGGATAGAAAGGAAGACAGCATAATATCTCGCCATAGAATCGGACACACTGCACTTAATCAATCATTATTTATAATAGGAAAATATGAGTCTGGACTTTGTGTTAAATGTGATCTTCCTGAAACAGTTGAACATATTTCAATAAAATGTAAAGGATATGACAACGAAAGATTACAACTTAAAGAAGCACTTATTATAGAAATAAATCAGATCTCACGTCAGAAATTGTTAAATAAAGATGTGACTATAGAAATGTTTCACAGATTAATTTTCTCAAAGATACAGAGTTAATAAACAGGATTTAAAGAATTACTACTAAGTTTTTTATTATTATTACTATTATTATTATTTAATTTTTTATTTTTATTTATTTTATTTTTGAGTTAGTTTTCATTAACGTCAGTGCTCCACACTCCATCCCAGTAGGTGGCGGTAAATGCACCTAAAGCTGGTTTGCGTCAAAGAAGAAGAACTGGTTTGAGTGGGACCAGACCAGAGCGCATTCTGAGCGTGTCAGCTGCGCGTGAGGTTGGTCAGACGGAGACACTGTAAGCTTTGTTGGGCATCTTTTTTTTTTCTTTTGTTTAACTTTCTGTCAGTAACAAAGTCTAGATTTTTAAAATTGTAGTTAATGGTAGAGTACAACATCTTGCACAGTATCTTGTGCTGGTGTTTTAACGACTGCGTCTGATGCATTTTCTTTCAGATTAGCATAAATACATGCCTCTTTTTCTTTTTCTACCATCGTGACAAAACGCTCATTTTCCTGATTTGTAACATTGAAAAACTGCCGTGTGCTTTACGTTCGCTTCTTTTTTGTTTTAATTTGAGGTAAGATACAAATCCTATAAAACTCTGTAACCTAGTTTTCTTTTCTTTTCTAACTGGTAACAAACTCTAACACCTTTTTAAATTGTAATGTTACAAGCTTTGACTCTTACGTGTTGTTTATTTTAGATAGATAGATAACCAGTAACCTACTTTTCTTTTCTAACTGGTAACAATATCTAACACCTTTTTAAATTGTTTTAACAATTCTTAAATACATACCTTGCACCGTTTTTAATCTTTTCCTGGGAAGAAGTCATTACACTGTTTCTATTTCGTCTATGTTTGAACCTTTTTCTTGAATTGTATTGTGTATGTAAAAACCTTAATAAAAACTTCCCTTATCCCGTTTAATAATAATCATACCAACGTTTTAACATTTTAAAGTTTAAAGCACATAGTTTTGTACAGTTTTCAATGCCCCCACACACACACAAAAAACACTTGTCCCGGCGATCATAAATTCCTTTAAGGTCCATAAAAAGATGGACTCGGGCAGGAAGGGGGGACTGTACAGGGAGGGGTGGGGGGTCCAAACAGGTGTACAAAACAGATGGCTTTTTATGACCCTCATCAATCAAACCTTTTGACCATAAGCCACCCTATATTCTCTCTCATGAAGCTGTTAAGAGGCTGGTTTTGAGTCTAGGAGCCTGATGGCCTGGGGGAAGAAACTCCTCCTAAGTCTCTCAGTTTTAGCCATCAGGCTGCGGAAGCGCTTACCAGATGGCAGCAAAGTGAAAAGATGATTACTGGGGTGGATGGAGTCCTTGATGATTTTAACAGCTCTGCTTTTGCAGCGTTTGAGGTAGATGTCCTGCAGAGAGGGGAGAGCAGACCCTGAGATGCGCTCAGCTAAGCGCACAACTCTCTGCAGGGCTTTGCAGTCTTGACTGGATCTGTTCCCATACCACACTGAGATACACTGAGGTCTGCTTGTGAGACCCTGAATTTCCTCAGCTGTCGCAGATGGTACAGTCTTTGCCTGGCTTTATTAACCTGAGTTTGGATGTGTGAAGTCCAAGTCAGGTCCTCGGAGATGTTTACACCGAGGTACTTGAAGCTGCTCACCCTCTCCACAGGGGTCCCGCTGATCATTAGAGGAGTATAGGGCCCCTGCTGTCTCTTCCTGAAGTCAACAATCAGCTCTTTAGTTTTGCTCACATTCAGAGAGAGACAGTTGTCCTGGCACCATGATGTTAATTTCTCTACCTCATCCAAGTATGCGGTCTCATTATTGTTGGAAATGAGGCCCAGAACCACAGTATCATCAGCAAATTTAATAATAGATGTGGAGCTGTGGGAAGACACGCAGTCGTGTGTAGAGAGAGTAGAGCAGGGGACTCGGGACACAGCCCTGTGGGGCTCCTACGTTCAGGGTGATGGAGCTGGAGATTAACTGGCCTACTTTCACCACTTGAGGTCTGCCGGTGAGGAAATCAAGAATCCAGTCGCAGAGTGAAGAATTCAGGCCGAAGTCTACGAGTTTAGAAGCTAACTTTATGGGGACTATAGTATTGAAAGCTGAGCTATAGTCGATAAATAGCAGCCTTACATAGTTCCTGTTATTGCTGTCAATGTGTGTGAGAGAAGAGTGCAGGATGTGAGAGATGGCATCATCAGTGGATCTGTTGGGGCGATAAGCAAACTGAAGAGGGTCCAAAGTATCCGGGATGGAGGAGCAGATGTAGTTTTTAACCAGTCCCTCAAAGACCTTCATGACTATTGATGTGAGGGCAACTGGATGATAGTCATTCAGACAAGAGGGTTTATTGTTCTTAGGAACAGGGATGATGACAGATTTTTTGAAGGAGGTGGGAACCACCGAGGTAGCAAGAGACTCATTAAAAATGGATGTAAACAAACTAGCGAGCTGATCAGCGCAGGACCTCAGAACACGGCCAGAAATCCCATCATGTCCGGCTGATTTCCTGATGTTCACTCGCTTTAGAGCCCTCCGAACCTCGTCCTCTGACACGGTGATTACATGATTATTGCTGCTCTGATGACTGCTTCCTGATTGGCAGACTCGCACTGCTTAGATTGTTTTCAAAGCGGCCGTAGAAAGAGTTTAGCTCGTCAGCCAGCAACGGATCTGCTCTCACCTCTGCAGAGGATTTATTTCCAAAGGCACAGATGGTCCTTAGTCCCTGCCACATGCGTCGGGAGTCATTGAGCTGAAAATTAGACTCTATTCGTTCCCTGTATCGTTGTTTGGCAGCTCTTACTGCTGAGCATAGCACAATGCTTTGTACTCGTTCATGTTGCCCGACAAAAGACCAGCGTTGTAAGCAGCAGTGCGTTTGTTTACTGCTGCACGGATTGTTCTGTCCACCCACGGTTTCTGATTAGAGAAGGACCTTATAGTTACTGTTCCAGTTGCTTGTTCGGCTAGCGTGTTTACAAAGCTTAATGCTACATCCGTGAACTCGCTGACGTCAGATGAACTTGCCCGAAACATGTCCCAGTCTACGTCATCAAGAGCCGCCTGTAGCATGGCTTCTGAGTGGGCAGACCAACGTGTTACCACCCTCTGCACCGGGGGTTCTTGAACGAGCCTTTGTTTATATTCCAGTGTGAGGAAAATGGCAGCATGGTCTGATTTGCCAAAAGCCGGTAGTGAGCGAGCTTTGTAGGCATTCTTAAACTGAGAGTAGCAATGTTCCAGTGTATTCGGTCCTCTGGTCGGACAGGAAACATGTTGATAAAAATTAGGCATAACTTGCCTGAGGTTGGCTTTGTTAAAGTCCCCAGCGACGATAGAAGCAGCATCAGGATGTTTGTTAATGTAACCTCTGAGCACATCGTGAAGCTTAGACAAAGCCAAGCCGGTGTCAGCTTGTGGTGGGATGTAAACAGCAGTAACGATGATCAATGAAAACTCCCGGGGCAGATAGAATGGGCGGCAAATAATAGATAAATGTTCCAGATGAGGCGAGCAGGAGCGTGACAGAGTGGAGATATTCCTGGGGTCACACCATTTCTTGTTCATCATGAAACACACTCCTCCACCTTTGGATTTACTGGCCTCAGCTGTCCTGTCCATCCGTAAAACAGAGAAGTTATCAGACGGCGTTACAGCAGCGTCCGGGACCGAGGTCGTGAGCCATGTTTCAGACAAACAAAGTATGTTACAGTCCCTAATGTCCCATTGAAAACTTGTCCTGGCTCTAAGATCATCCATCTTATTCTCCAGAGACTGGACACTGGCAAGCAGAATGCTCGGTAGAGGAGGGCTGTGTGCTCTTTTCCTCAGTCTGTTGCGAATCCCAGCGCATTTCCCGCGGTGTTTCTTGATCCATCGCCTTGGGTGGTTATTCAGGTGGCCATTGTTCATCTCGGCGTTCCGGAGAATCTCAGATGGCCACAATGGATTGGAGGATAAAGAGTCCTGAAACAGGTTAGTGAAGCGGTGTCCAATGTCCAAAAGTGTTTCTTTGTCGTAAATGATCAGTGCAGACATTATGTGTGTTAAAAGAGAAAGCAAAAGTAAGTAAAAAAGTAAATAAAAACACAATCTAAGCAGAGCGACCTGGACGGCATCCGAACTCGGCGCCGCCATCTTGATTATGATCTTGATCTTGATTATGCTTTTGCCTAAATCACTTTTAGTAACTAGAATAAGAAGAAAATAAATAAATAAATAATGGTAATGCTAATAATTATGCGTATATATATATATATATATATATATATATATATATATATATATATATATATATATATATATATATATATATACAGTGGGTACGGAAAGTATTCAGACCCCCTAAAATTTTTCACTCTTTGTTATATTGCAGCCATTTGCTAAAATCATTTAAGTTATTTTTTTCCTCATTAATGTACACACAGCACCCCATATTGACAGAAAAACACAGAATTGTTGACATTTTTGCAGATTTATTAAAAAAGAAAAATGGAAATATCACATGGTCCTAAGTATTCAGACCCTTTGCTGTCCCACTCATATATTTAACTCAGGTGCTGTCCATTACTTCTGATCATCCTTGAGATCGTTCTACACCTTCATTTGAGTCCAGCTGTGTTTGATTATACTGATTGGACTTGATTAGGAAAGCCACACACCTGTCTATATAAGACCTTACAGCTCACAGTGCATGTCAGAGCAAATGAGAATCATGAGGTCAAAGGAACTGCCTGAAGAGCTCAGAGACAGAATTGTGGCAAGGCACAGATCTGGCCAAGGTTACAAAAAAAATTCTGCTGCACTTAAGGTTCCTAAGAGCGCAGTGGCCTCCATAATCCTTAAATGGAAGATGTTTGGGACGACCAGAACCCTTCCTAGAGCTGGCCGTCCGGCCAAACTGAGCTATCGGGGGAGAAGAGCCTTGGTGAGAGAGGTAAAGAAGAACCCAAAGATCACTGTGGCTGAGCTCCAGAGATGCAGTCGGGAGATGGGAGAAAGTTGTAGAAAGTCAACCATCAAGGGGTCACGTGATGACGCCGAGCAAGATGGCTGCTTAGGTTGAGGGCTGCGGCGCCACGAGATAACATTTTGTGTGAATATATAGGCATCCGCAGTTTATTGCATTGTTTTTTTCCCCCGCAAGTTGCCTTAATAAGCGTCAACCACTTTCGATATGCCAAATCCCCGGAAAAACGAAAATGCGTCTCAACATCAGCAAAGTGCTAGGGCTACCGCTAGCTCAAAAGCTGCCTACGCCTCTCCTGTATCCCCAGCACGTGAAGATGCGGATGAGTCCATCTCGACTGCTAAAATTCACGAGCTTCTTCAAAAACTATCAGATGAGCAAGCTAAACACTTTGCAGATATTCGCAAGGACGTCACAGAAACGAGAAGAGCAGTTGAGGCGATGGAGGGTAAGCTGGCCGACATGCTAACCAGGATAAATAGCGCGGAGGTGCGTCTCGATATGTTAGAGGAGGCGGAGAAGCAGCGCAGCGTCGCCCCCCCGGCTTCTGCTTCGGAGGTTGAAAAATTGAACGCCAAACTAACTGAATACGAGGATCGGGACAGGCGAGTTAATCTACGCATTTATGGGTTTCCGGAACGTGTGGAGGATAAAGATGCTGTATCGTTTTTGAAGGCCACTCTCCCCGAAGTCCTTCATGCTGAATTTCAAGGGGGCTTAGATCTGGAGCGTGCTCACCGGTCGTTTCTACCTGCCAAGCCCGGTGCCCCTCCAAGGCCATTTATCGTGCGGTTCTTGAGGTTTCAACAGAAGGAACGGGTGAGACAACTCGCTAGAGAAATCGGGGATGTCCGTTGGCAGAACAACAGGATAAGCTTCTATCAAGATTTCTCGAAGGCCACGCAGGAGCGAAGACATTCCTTCCTGGAGTGTAAACGCCTGCTTCACTCAGCCAAAATCCCGTTTGGCATCGGCTATCCTGCAGTGCTTTCATTTACAACGCCGGGTGGAGTTAAGCATCGTTTTGAAGATCATAAGAAGGCCTTGATATGCATCAAAAACCTCTAAAATGTTAAACAGAACAATCATTCTTATCCCCGGCCATTAACGTTAGCGGTGATATTCCTCCCCGTTCTTTATTTTTTATTTTATTTTTATTTGTTACATATAGGCCTACATATATTTTTTTATTCTTTTGAAACCTTAAGACTGATTCGGGCAAGATTATATACATTATATGTCCGTTTTTCCTGTTTTTCCTCTGATGTTCATTTAAACTAGCATTCCGAATTTTATAAAGCTGGAGTTTTTATTTTATTTTATTATTTTTTATTATTAATATTAACTATTTTTGATGTTTGTCCCGCATCACTATCTATAATATACTTCACTGCATGTCTCCCACTTTATTCATTTATTGCCTTCAATATTATTTTTGCAGTGGTATTCTTTATCACAATTTGTAGACTGGGCATATTGGTAACAGTATTTTTTTTTTTTTTTTTTTTTTTTTTTTTTTTTTTCCTCTCTCTCCTTCTTTGTCTGCCCGAGTTATAAGTCATGTGTGCAGGTTATGTTGGGTAGGGGGTCTGTGGATTTCGTGTCTGTTAACGATATAGCACCGCTGTTAGATGGCGGATGTCTTTAATGTGTTCACACTACTGCTGTTCAGTTGTTTGCTGATGGGTGGCGCTGCTGCCGCACTTGAGTGGTCAGAAAGTTCTCTGAGTTAGTTATCCAGTTGTGGATTTTCAGGAAGGTTCGACAGTTTCAGCTTCCTCACCTTCCTCTTCGGTTTTTTTTTTTTTTTTTTTTTTTTTTTTTGGGTGTTTCTCTTTTATGGATCCGGTTCTCTCTCGTGCTGTTGTTGGGACAACTCTTTTTTTTTTCCTCTTTCTTTGTTTTTCACAAAGCCTTCTAGCATATGACAGCTCTTAACCTTATTTCAGTCAACGCCAGGGGTCTGAACGTTCCGCACAAAAGAACCACTGTACTAGAATTTTTTCGTAAGAAAAATATAGACTTTGCTATGATTCAGGAATCACATTTATTGGGCAAAGATGTGGGTCGATTAGCCAATAAGTTTTATCATTCTATTGCAACTTCATCTGCAGCAACAAAATCTAAAGGGGTAATGGTATTGTGTAAACGTAAACTAAAATTTGATATGATTGACTCTTGGGCAGATGATGCAGGTCGGATAGCTATAGCAAAGATCTGTATGGATGGGAAAAACATTGCACTTATTTCTGCTTATGCCCCTAATGTATTTGATCGTACCTTTTTCCATCTATTAACTAAATCCTTGCTTGATCTTAAAGGATTTCACTTAGTTCTTGGGGCTGATTTCAATGCGGTGTGGGACAGCAGCATGGACAGAACAGGCGGCAGCGAGACTAAAGACCAACATCTTGCATCTGAGGCGTTGCGCCACTGGGCATCCGAAACGGGCATGGTCGATATCTGGCGTTTGTTAAACCCTTCTTTAAAAGACTATTCTTTTTACTCAGGGAGACATAAATCCTTTTCGAGACTAGATTTTATCTTTGCCTCAAAAGATTTATTTCAAAATATTCAAAATGCGCATTACATTCCGGTGACCTGGTCTGATCACAAACCCATATGTTGTTCAGTCAAGGTTCGCCCATTTTCCACTAAAGCCCCCAGATGGCGTCTTAATACTTCTTTACTGCGAGATGAGTCTTTCAAAGCTCAGTTTGAAACAAATTTTAGTGAATTTTTGGACTTTAATGTTGGCTCTGTTCTCGATCCAAGGATTCTTTGGGAGGCCGTAAAAGGCTTTATAAGGAGTAATACCACTTTATATGCCTCAACACAAAACAAAGCTTGTGCAGCTAAATTGGAAGCTTTAGAATTAAAATATACGTCCCTTGATGCTTCCCTGCAACATAATTTTAATGATTACACAGCCCTACAAAAGGAATTGATCAAAAAAGAGATTAACTCTCTTCTGAGGCGTCGTTCAGAATTCCTCATGCACAAAACCAGACAAACTTATTATTTTAACTCCTCAAAACCCAGTCGCTTACTGGCAATGAAACTTCGGACGGATGAGCACTTTGCTGATATCTTTTGCATTAAAGACAAAAATAACACTATACAATGTGACCCAAAGAAAGTAAATGCTGTTTTCGCCTCCTTCTATCAGGAGTTATATAATTCGGAAAATAATTTTGATAAAGATGTCTGCAATAATTTCCTGAAAGATGTTAAACTATCTCATCTCAGTAATGATGACGCCATAAAATTAGATCAACCAATCACATTACAGGAGTGCGAGACAGCTGCTAGGGACATGCGTAAAGGTAGATCACCAGGTCCAGACGGAATACCACCCGAATTTTATCTTACTTTTTGGCCCCAGATTGGCCCACTTTTATTGGAGATGATTTTATATTCTGTTAGAGAGGGATCATTTTCTAGGGATGTTAATTCTGCATTAATTTCACTGCTTCTTAAAAAAGGAAAGGATCCAGCTGATTGCGCCAGCTACAGGCCTCTTTCGCTTTTAAATGCAGATTTAAAGATTTACGCAAAATTACTGGCCCGTCGGCTTCAAGGCCATATGACAGAACTGGTACATAGTGATCAAACTGGGTTTATAAAGTCTAGACTTGCTACAGATAATGTTAGAAGACTATTACACATTATACATGATGCTCAAGATTTAAATTCCCCTGCTGCTGTCCTTTCACTAGATGCAATGAAGGCCTTTGACCGCCTGGAGTGGCCATTTCTGTGGGCAGTGCTAAAGGTTATGGGGGTTGGTTTGCCGTTTATTAATATGATTAAGGTCCTGTATAAAAACCCAACAGCTGTAGTACTTACGGGCAAAATTAGCTCCTCCCCATTTGCTGTCTTGAGAGGATCAAGACAAGGATGTCCTCTTAGCCCTCTGTTATTCGCCCTTTCTCTTGAGCCACTGGCACAAGCTATCCGTGGTTCTCCCACAATCTCTCCAATTTCCATTAGAGGTACATACCACCATGTTTCACTTTATGCTGATGATATTTTATTGTATATAAATAACCCAGTGCAATGTATCCCACATATTTTGTCTACCTTCGATCTTTATGGCAAGCTTTCTGGCTTCAAAATTAACTGGCAGAAATCAGCTTTACTACCTTTAAATCAGGCAATGTGCAATACTCCCATCCCTGCATCTATTCCAGTTACTAATAACTTCACTTATCTGGGGATAGACATCTATTCCTCCATACAGACAATTATTAAAAACAATTTTTCTAAAACACTTAACAAAGTGGTGGCGGATCTGGACAGGTGGTCTAACCTTCCAAATTCGCTCCGTGGCAGGGTAGCCATAATTAAAATGAATATTCTGCCCAGAATCAATTTTGTCAGCTCAATGCTCCCCCTTCCCCCACCCCCTAAATATTGGGGCAAATTGCACTCAGCAATAAGCAAATTTCTGTGGCATGGCAAACGACCTCGTATTAAGCTCACCACCATGCAGCGAGAAAGGCAGGCTGGTGGCCTGTCTCTCCCAAATTTTAAGTTCTATGAGTGGGCCTTCACACTTAGACCTCTTCTATCCTGGTTTCACCCTGATGCTCAAGTCTCTTGGCGAACTTTAGAGGAACGGATGATAGCTCCATATTCTTTTACTAATATTTTGTATGCAAAAATCTCACCCCATCAATGCCGTTTGAAATTTGGTCCTATGATTTCATATTTACTTTTGGTATGGAGGAGGGTGGAGAAATTGGCTGGTTGTTTTTCTATCTGGGACCCACACTTTCCAATATTTAACAATGAGAGATTGCTGATTGGCGGTTGTCATATTCGATTTCCTGATTGGGAAAAAAAAAACATTTGTACACTTGGGGATATTTATGGGGAGGCGGGGTTACTTACTTTTCAAAATATTTGCATCAAGCATGGTATAACACGTACCTCCTTTTTCTTTTATTTGCAGTTGAGATCGACTCTAAAAAGCAACGGTGCCCCCTTACAAGCTCCGCTCACATCACATCCAATTCGAAAATTGTTTTACTCTGTCGGGAGCACTAGGGGTTTTGTATCAAGACTCTACTGGCTCTTGCTGCGATATGCTTATAGACCTCTGGCGTTGGACACAGTGTGGAGGAGAGATGTTCCAGATTTGTCACCCGCATTTGATTGGGATAAAGTGTGGATCAATATAGGTTTATCATCCAGAAACCCTGATCACCAGCAAATTCATTATAATTTTGTACATAGGGTTTATTTTACCCCTAGGAAGCTTCATTTAATGAAGGTTATTGACGATCCTACTTGTACTTTCTGTTCTGCTAAAGTGATTGGCAGTTACTTTCACATGTTCTGGGAATGTTCCCCAGTGGCTGAATTTTGGAAGATGATTGCCTTTAACCTCTCTAAGTTGTTTAAGATTAGACTGCCTTGTACGCCTGCTACACTTATTTTGAATGATTTGTCAAAGTTGGGATTGACACTGGACAAGAGAAGGGCATTGTTGGCTGGACTTACAGCTGCTAAAAAACTACTTGCCACACGCTGGAAACCTCCACACTCACTCTGCTTTCGAGCTTGGCTTTTAATGTATTTGGATATTGTTTACTTGGAGTTGTCAATAGCTAGAGTCCACGGTGCCAAAGAGTCAGCAATAGAGGCTTGGCACTCTTTGCTGACCACTCTCCGTGGGCTTTAGATTTAATCTGCGAGTGAGATATGGGGATCGGGATCCAAGGGGCGGGTGGGTTCCACATGGGATTTTATTTATTTTTCTTTTATTTTGTTTCTTTTTATTATTTTTTTTTTTTTTTTTTTTTTTTTTTTAATGTTAATTATGCTTCATTATATATGCTTATGTATAGACATGTATGTAAATGGATGTATATATACATTTATATTCTATTTCTGTGAAGCATGTCTGTATGTTTTTCCCTAAAGGAAAAAATAAATAAAAATTTGATAAAAAAAAAAAAAAAAAGAAAGTCAACCATCACTGCAGCCCTCCACCAGTCGGGGCTTTATGGCAGAGTGGCCCGACGGAAGCCTTTCCTCAGTGCAAGACACATGAAAAAACACCTGAAGGACTCCAAGATGGTGAGAAATAAGATTTTCTGGTCTGATGAGACCAAGATAGAACTTTTTGGCCTTAATTCTAAGCGGTATGTGTGGAGAAAACCAGGCACTGCTCATCACCTGTCCAATACAGTCCCAACAGTGAAGCATGGTGGTGGCAGCATCATGCTGTGGGGGTGTTTTTCAGCTGCAGGGACAGGACGACTGGTTGCAATCGAGGGAAAGATGAATGCAGCCAAGTACAGGGATATCCTGGACGAAAACCTTCTCCAGAGTGCTCAGGACCTCAGACTGGGCCGAAGGTTCACCTTCCAACAAGACAATGACCCTAAGCACACAGCTAAAATAATGAAGGACTGTCTTCACAACAACTCCGTGACTGTTCTTGAATGGCCCAGCCAGAGCCCTGACTTAAACCCAATTGAGCATCTCTGGAGAGACCTGAAAATGGCTGTCCACCAACGTTTACCATCCAACCTGACTGAACTGGAGAGGATCTGCAAGGAGGAATGGCAGAGGATCCCCAAATCCAGGTGTGAAAAACTTGTTGCATCTTTCCCAAAAAGACTCATGGCTGTATTAGATCAAAAGGGTGCTTCTACTAAATACTGAGCAAAGGGTCTGAATACTTAGGACCATGTGATATTTCCGTTTTTCTTTCTTAATAAATGTGCAAAAATGTCAACAATTCTGTGTTTTTCTGTCAATATGGGGTGCTGTGTGTACATTAATGAGGGAAAAAAAATGAACATAAATGATTTTAGCAAATGGCTGCAATATAACAAAGAGTGAAAAATTTAAGGGGGTCTGAATACTTTCCGTACCCACTGTGTGTGTGTGTATATATATATATATATAGATAGATGGATATAACTTACACAGTGAAGACTAACTCTTTTACACAATGTTTTTCTTATTTATTGTATCTTTTTTCCTATTGCTTGTAATTAATTTCTTGTTCTTATTTTATCACTGACTGTTTACTTATCTCCAGTGGGCTTGAGTTTTTTTTGGGGGGTGGGGGTTGTATTATTTTCTTGTATTAGTTTGATATCGACACTGGTGACAAGGATTATGAAAATTGGTATCAAAGATCTTAATATCACAAAAAACTTATTAAAAGAAAAAATAATTATATCAAGATATATATCATTATCGTGATATAATCTTTTTTTTAAATATCATGATACATGATTTTGGTCAAATCGCCCACCCCTACTTGCTAGCATGTCTGATCTCAAGCTTTGTGGTACAACAATTCGCCAGTTCTTGAAGAGTAACCTGTCGGAATAGGCAAGTTCTTCTTTGAAAGTCCAGTACTTTCTTATGTCTGCTGGAACTTGCTTATATAATTGCAGGCTATCCTGACTGAACTACTTCCATGACCATTTGCAACTCTTCATCTTCTGCTGCTGCAGTTCTGAATGTATTCAGCTTCTCTTTTGAAATTGGCAAACAAACTGACACAGAACTTGTAACTCATCTTCCAGGAGTGGCTTGGATTGTTCTTTCAGGTATGCTCGATTCAGCGTGTCTGCTATGTACAACTCTTTGCCAGACTTGCAGCTGAACACTGTCTCCAGGGGCTTATGATCTGTCTCCACTTGTACTGTCTTACCATAGACATACTGATGGAACTTCTCGCAGCCATAGACAATCGCCAAGAGCTCTTTTTCTATATCAGCATATCTTTTCTGACACTCAGTAAGAGACCTTGAGCCAAATGCCACCGGATGTCCATCTTGCAGCAACACTGCTCCCAGACCTTCAGCGCTTGCATCCACTGACAGCATTATCTCTTTGTTGCAATCAAAGTACTTCAACACTGGGGCATTGCTCACAAGTGACTTTAGCCTTTCAAAGCTCTTCTGTTGTTCTGAGTTTTAATGCCACGCTACATCACCCTCTAGAAGTTTCCTCAGTGGAGCATTGATGTCTGAGATGTTTGTAACAAACAATTCAGCAGTTTCTTGTTCAATCTCATGGACTTTTTTCTCCACTTTTCTCGGTTTGCCTTTTTGTTTTGGTGTTTTGCACATATGGCTAAAATGGTTCTTTCGCGAGCACACATTACAAAGTATGCCTGACACGTCCTTGGCTCATGTACGTAAACACATCTTGTGCATTCTTCCTTCTCTTTCCCTGTGTGCTTGAAATTCGCCTGTATGTCAGTTGACTTGGTTTTCATGATTTTGTTCACCGCCACTTCTGCTTCTTCATGCAGCACTTTCATATGGCTTTGTGTTACTTCATTGGCATGACAGATATCCACAGCCTTTGCTAGGTTCAAATCTGTTTCCCTAAGAAGCCTAGCTTTCACGGTGTCACTGTTAACACCACAAACAATGCAATCTTTAATCAAGTCATCAGTTAATCCAAATTCACAGTCTTTCACCTTATTTTTCAAGTCAGTCACGTATGCATCAATGGTTTCGTTCAGTCCCTGTACATATGCCTCAGATATGTAATATTCTTTCTTGGCTCGCAGTACTCTCTAAACTTTTGTTTGAGCACTTCAAAATCATCCACATCATCATCAAAGTCCATGGTATTAAATACCTTTATTGCATCATCTCCAGCCATGTGAAGAGATGTCGCACACTTTACTTTGTCACTCTTCTCTTTAATGCCAGTTGCAATGAGATACAGGTCAAACGTTTGAATCCACATTCGCCATTTTTCCGCCAGATTTCCTTCGAAACACAGACTGTTAGGAGGCTTCAACTGCTCCATGGTTTTCTTCTGACACCATGTGATCTTTATTGAACATGTATTTCAATAATTCAAAGAGACCCCACATTAACTGAACCTTCTTATTCTCATTTCCAACAGGTTATATCCACAACACATCTCTAGACAGAGAGCACCATCAACAGGTAAGGAGTAATAACACAATTACCATACATTACAAATACAATATAATATATAATAATTCATTTACGACAAAAACATTGCATTTTATTTTTGTCAAATTAAACGTTGCATGACAAAACTGTAAAACATGGATTAAAATATTTGGGTTGAATGATATCCTTACAAATTTTATTATTTTAAGAAGTACATTTCACTATATCATAGTAATATATTTCTGCTAAAACTTCTTTACGTTTGTGGTTAAGTTTTTCAAATGATACGGTGAAAAGTTCTCTCAAAGAAACTCTGGAGATGAAGTTCATAAACACTGAAATCACTGTGAGCTTCAGGTGTGTTTGAGTTTGTGTAGTAGACAAAACTGTGCTATTCATTTAAACAGTGATGAGAAGAACATGCACTTATAAGCACTGACTGTAGGTTAAAAGCGACATGCTTTGACTGGCGGTTGTCGTGTCGTTACATCTATGCTCTGAGTGAAACTCACATAATAGTTTGTGATGTGATCCAAACACTCGATCAGATGCCACAACAAAACAACAAACAGTGCTAATATACACTCACAATGTGATATAATCAGGGTTTGAAATTAACACCGCCAACTGCAAGTAAAAATCATCTGTGGTGGGTAACGCTGTTAAATCACTAGCCAATTTGGCAGCTTACTTTTAATAAATTGCTCACTCATTAATTTCTTTTGGAAGTTCATGTAAACCAAATCTGTGCTGATTTAGTGCAAATACTGAACTTATGAGTTATTATGATATATTAAATACAGCTTAACTGCGCAGCATCTGCACATATCTAGCTTACTTGAACAGGGCTTCACTCTTACTCTTCTTTTTAGGAGCACAGTCAAAAATTTCAGGAGCATCATCTTATCAATGATCAAAAATTAGCCTTCCCATTATATGATATTTGACTCCTTAAAGTGATTTACAGGGAATTTTGTTTTTACCTTTGTAATGGCATTTTTATTAAAAGTATGTAATCTTTTATGTCAAATTCAAAAAATATATATATTTATAAGCTTTTTAAAATTTTTAATTAAAAAGAATAAAAACATGTATATTAATAAGTTTAATAAGAAAAAGTTACCAATCAAATTAAATCAGTATTAAAATAATGATTTGTACTACAGAGATGGCACAGAAGAACACAAAAGTGGCTTGTAGGTGTATTTTCAGATGTTAAATGAGCCTCAGAGGCGGCATGAGTGCAATTAAATTAATAAATTCATGTTTAGGTTAATGTTTTAAATATAACATTTTGAATATAGAAACATTAAATTATTTAAATAACAGAAAAATACTTTAAAATGAAACTAACGCTGCCAGTAGGTGGAGGCAAGTCACTGATTTTATCACTGAATCATTCATTCAATTGATTTGTTCGAACGGCTGATACATTCAGGAATAAAGCAAGCGATTGTTGTGGCCCTGTCTCAAATGGAACACTTCATGTGCACTTGTGTTCTTACGCACTTACAATGGCCGCCGCGTGCACGTGTCTGTTAAGTCCATGAGATCATAGGGTGTCCCATTTGTCATTTTAGTGTTCAAAAGGGTGCTTGCAAGCGCCCGCGATCCGCACTTCTGCCCTGGGACGAGCTCCACAGCAGACTTCTACACTACAGTCAAACTGCAGACTCAAAGGAAGACTGTGAGGGTTTAGGGTGCCATTTGGGACAGGGCCTGTCTTTATGAATGGGTAATTGAATCAGATAAACGCACATTCATTCATAAACAAATCAATGCTGTGTTTGAATGGAGATGCGCAGTGGCTGAGCTGTGACTGTTTGAAACTATTTTCCACACGAAATAGAGCAAAACCAGGCAATAGTTCTATAATCAGACAATGTAAGACACTTAGTATTAACTTCTTGTTTAATGAACTGTTGTACTAAATCAATATCACATTTGCAAACTCCATTAATTTTATGTATATGGGCATTTAGTGGTTAAACCATGGCATTACATATGATTATTATTTTTCTGGCCATCAATGCCTTTAATTTACCTCTTTGCACTTGAATTTAAAAACGTATTTTCTGTATTTTAACCCTAAATACTACACAAATTGTAATATAAATTAAGCATATTAGAAATATAATATTTTAAATGGTCAATAATGGATCATTATTATTGCACATATTATTTAGTACCAAAAATCTCCTCAAAATATTAACTAAATAGAACTGAACTAAAATATAGTACAGTTATTTAATTGATGAAAAGTTACACCGTTTGGTCACATCTGACTTACAAGGAGAATGAGAACATATATTAATGCTGTCTCTTAATCGCTGCCCAGAATAAAATGTTATTGTAAAGCGTAGTCAGCATAGTTATGTCACGACACGCACACAAACAGGTAGATCCAAAAGCAGTGTTTATAAGGGTAATCCAAAAACATAAATCCAGCCAGGCAAAGGTCAAAATCCAGGTAAGCAGTCCAAAACAAGAACCGCGAACATCAGTGAGGGACCACGAAAAACAGAGTGACGCAAACTAACTAAGGACTGCATAACAATGACAGAACAAACAGGGTATTTATAGACAGGTGCAAACAATGAAAGTGGGAACAGCTGTATACAATGAACAGTGATGAGTACAGACAAGGCTTGTGGGAAATATAGTTCCTGAGGTGGGGTGACGATATGGGGAAGTGAGACCTCTAGCGGACACCCAGGGATACACAAACCAGACACTGTGACAAGTTATCAATACACAAACAATGTGCATTATATGTTAATAATTACTAGAAATTGCTGCAAATATAGTGAAACTGCTGTCTGTCCCGATGAAACCCATTCAAACATACTGACAGCGTGGAGTTATTAAGAGCTCTATGAACCGCGTGACAGAGGACTAACTGCCAGACTAAATAATCACACAATGCATTAAACTATTACACAAACAACTGCATAAACATTCTAAACTGGCCCTCAGTTTAGTACATTTGGACTGCACTCTGTGAGCTGACTGTACAGTATTAGTTGTTTCAACTTAGCAATATACGTTCACTGACGATTGTACCAATTGCCAACTGGCTCTTTTATTCAGATGGCAAGACTTATTCAACCAGCTTAATGCAATAATGCACATATATAGTGTATAACTGAACTATAAAGAACTTCAAAACACGTGTGCATGCTTTGAAACAAACAAAGTGCACAAACAGAGAAATGAGTGCAATTATACATATATATGTTTCACTCTACCAATAGATCAGGGGTGTCCAGTCCTGCTCCTGGTGGGCCACTGCAGATTTCAGTTTCAGCTCCAACCCGAGTTAAACACACCTGAACCAGATAATCAAGCTCTTCGGGAGTTAACTTCCAGGCTGGTGTTTTTTGAGCTGGTTGGATCAACACTCTGCAGGACAGTGACTCTCCAGGAACTGAGTTTAACACTTTATTGAACTTTATTTGATAGCTCATCAGCAGCTTCATTTCCAGAAATCCCTTTATGTGCTCCTGACCAGCAGAATCCCACTGTCCTTCAAGAGCATTAATATTTCATTCATCAGTGATTTCCGAGTAGATGTTGTTAATGACGATGCTGAACCAGAGCATCTCCCCACTCTGTCATGCTTGATTTCCTCTACACATGTTAATAGCAGCTACTATAACGGCACTTCATTCAACACTGAAAGATTCCTGGAGGCCACAACCCTGCAGAGTTTAGCTTCAACCCTGATTAAACGCATCTGACTCAGCTATAAATCAGAATATAATTTGGAAACTAGTGTGTTGGAGCAAGTGGGAACTGAACTCTGCAGGACTGTGGCCTCCAGGAACTGAAGTTTGCACTCCTGGACTAGATGCCATTTCTGTACTTAGATCTGAAATATACTCTTATTTGATCTGTCTGTATTTGTACATTTTCATGAAGGTTTTCCTGAAAATGCTTCTTTACATTAGATTTTACATTTTACAGCCAGAACAGCAATCAAGACCAGCTTATAGTCGAGTCAAGTCACCTTTATTTGTATAGCGCTTTATACAATACTGGTTGTGTCAAAGCAGCTTTACAGTGTTAAACGGGAAAATTACTAGTAGTAGTAATCTTTATTTGTCCCTTCACAGGGCAATTTATACAGCATCAACATCACAAACAGACAAAAGTTTATAAGACATCGGGACAAAACTGCTAGAATGAATGAACGACCATAACAACAAAAAACTAAAACCCAGGCATTAACAGTGTACCATTTGTCATATACTAAAATAATGTTCAAATTCATAGTACACCTTTATCTTTATGTTTCAAAGAATTGTTTACAATCAAGACTGCATTTGAAACAAAAGATCTAGGCGCTCTGTATCGTCTGCCCGAGGGAAGGAGTTCAGATTCTGAGTACAAAATGTGAGATGTATCATCTAAGATCGTCAAAGACTTCCTTAGGACATGTTTCTCACACATAGCAGATACTCCCATCTGAACCGAGCCTGTGATCTCTGACCCCAAATGATCAATTCTCTGCATCTGGGATCTACTTTTAACATGTAGTCCAAAAAATCAACAAATCATAGCAAAAGTCAAGACCGTTTCAATAAAAGGTCTATAAAACATTATCAAAATAGATTTATCCACATCAAAGGACTTAAGATTCCTCAGTAAATATAACCGTTTAGATGCCTTTGATACAACAAGGCTTGTGTTTTCCACCCAGCTCAGTTTATCGTCAATAACTGTACCCAAGTACTTGTATGAGCTGACCTTCAACTTCTTTATCTGCAATAACTATTTTAGATTGGATATCAATGGAGTTATAAAATTCTATCGTCATGTCTTTAGTCTTGAAAACCTTCATTTGTAAATAAGACCTCTCACACCAATCCAAAAAATAGTTCAGAATGGGCCCCTGCTCTGTATCACCCTGTTTTAACAGGCTTAGCCCCACTGTATCATCAGCATATTTAATAATGTGTCTGCCTGGATATCGACTTTTTCCACACTGCAGGTACTCTCTGTAATTTCAACGAGGTCTGAAAAATAAAATGACTGATATCACAACTCCTCAAAACTCTCCCACACACTTTATCAGGCTCAGGACTTTTATTTTGTTGGGTGGTTTTCAAAACTCTCAAAACAGAGGCTTTATCAATCTGTGTATATTCCTCTGTTTTTAAATTAGAATAAAAATCCATACACCTGTCATTGAAATCATGTGTATCAAATCTCCTAACAAAAGTCAGTAAATTAATTTACTATCTCTCCATTTTCTGTCAAGACTACCCAGAACCCAACATCAGACTGATGTCAATCTCCAACATTGGTAAGACGTTGCATTTCAGTTGAAAATGAAATCAAATCCAAGATGTCAAAAACCAATTCCAACTTTAAAGAAAGATATGGTTAGTATGGATTCTTTTGGCATGACATAAACCTTTAACAGAGCCAGAAATTTCATGTAAAATAAAAATCACCATACAGAGGGGGAAAAAACAACAACAACATAGCCTACCGAGAAAGTGTAACAATAAGATCGGACAAAGGTCAAGATCCAATGTGAGGCAACACCAAATTATTAATTTCAATACATTAGCAAAAACAAGAGGTTAACTTAATCTGAAACTGGAATCCATAATTTTTGGGTGGTTTTATCTGAAAAATGACAAAGCGATCAAAAATATTTTTATTATTATTATTATTTGATTTATTAATAACATTATTGGAACGTAATATTTTTCAAAACATTTTAACATCAGTTTTATTCACAGGTTTTTTCCTGCCACCTCCGTGTCTGGGGCATATATTAAACGAAAGGCAATGACCGCTGCAATATTTGCCTCCGTCTCCTTTGTTGTTCTCTGGACACTCTCTGTAAGAAAATTTGAAAATGAAAAGTTATGAGAAATATAGGATATGATGCATTAGTAATATTTGTATTTTTTATTTATTTTTCACCTGTGAGAACAGTGTACAGATTGAGTTAGGTGTAAGCAGGCCCCTTTTAATGTCATCCCATGATTCATGTTTTAAATATGCCTAAAAAAAACTTTTTGGTATATAAATATTGTTACACTGAATGACATTTTAGTGTGTCTTCTGCTAAACATGGTAAAAAATGCATGATAGTCATTTTTTGTTCAGAAAAATATGAAGTTAAACAGGACACATTAAAATGTATGGGGGAAAAAAAACTAAATATAAAGCTGTATTACACTTTTTTTTTTTTATTTAATTTATTTTATTTTGATGCTTGAAACACCCCTTTCGTCTTTGACTCATATACACAAAAAAAGAAGTAAAATAAAAAAGCAAACAAATAACAATCAAGTCAGCAATATATGACTATTAGATGGTACCAAAGGCAATGTTTTGAGATATTTCACACTATGAATTCTGTTATATTAATAACGTCTTTAATAACGGCATAAGTTGGCAACATCCGCTTGACATTAACACAGAGTCATCCTGTATGTAAGCAATCTGAATCACATTCTGTATTAAAACAATATGTGCACAGTTTGTCCCAAATTATAGCTTTTTACAACTGTTAGTTATTTTTAAAATGACCCTGAACTTGTGAATTGTGGCATTTGGTTTTGCGTTTGCCTATCGCGGGACTGGACAGTTTCGGTCTGCTAAATAGGGAGGCGTGACCAGCTGACTTCAATCACAGGTAATCAGGCAAATATATAAGTGGTAGGTGTCACCGCGGCAGCG
Organism: allo-octoploid hybrid of Carassius auratus x Cyprinus carpio; assembly: GCA_024542945.1. Taxonomy (NCBI): domain Eukaryota; kingdom Metazoa; phylum Chordata; class Actinopteri; order Cypriniformes; species allo-octoploid hybrid of Carassius auratus x Cyprinus carpio. The sequence goes on along the minus strand of JANHFF010000198.1, from coordinate 93,859 downwards.
GTCGCGGCAGCCCTCGTGTGAAGACCGACGAGTGTAAAGACCATCGACTCTACCTGCGCGACTCCCCCGAGCAAGGACACCGACAGGGCACTTGAGTATTGCTTTTCTCCACTTCAGTTTTTGTACAGCTTGTCCTCAAATACTTATTTTGGTCACTTGTAGTCACTATGTGCTTTCAGATCTCTACTATTACTACAAACACTCGGAGAGCACACTATGCTGCTGACTTCAACACTCTGCTCGCCTCATTTGATCTCAAGCGAGTGTCTACTACAGTGACTCAGAAATCAGGCAACCAGCTAGACCTCATCTACACGCGCTGTTGCTCAGTGGACAACTCTTTAGTTACTCCACTGCACACCTCAGACCACTTCCTCATTACTGCTAACCTAGCACTTACTCCTGAAGCTGCACACGCTCCAACGCAGGTCACCTTTCGACGGAACCTACGCTCACTCTCTCCATCTCGCCTATCCTCGGTGGTTTCATCCTCACTTCCTTCACTCTCGCAGTTTTCAGCTCTGGACACGAACAGTGCTACGGACACTTTTTGTTCCACTCTGACCTCTTGCTTGGACAACTTTTGCCCACTGTCATCCAGACCAGCACGCACCACCCCATCTGCCCCCTGGCTGTCCGATGTTCTCCGTGAACATCGCTCTAAACTCAGGGCTGCAGAGAGGAAATGGCATAAATCAAGAAACTCTACCGACCTCAGTGTGTATCAGTCTCTCCTCTCTTCCTTCTCTGCAAATGTCTTCACTGCTAAAACATCATACTACCATGACAAAATTAACAACTGTTGTGATGCTCGGACACTCTTCAAAACTTTCTCTTCTCTTCTTAATCTGCCTCCACCTCCTCCTCCATCGACTCTTACAGCTGACAACTTTGCAGTTTTCTTCACAAATAAGACAAGAACCATTAGCGACCAATTCTCCACACCGCAGACTGAGGATAACTTCACAACGACTAATGCTCACTCTCTCTCCTCCTTCTCTCCACTCTCAGAGATGGACGTTTCCAAACTTATCCTGTCCAGTCATCCTACTACTTACCCACTGGATCCGATCCCCACTCACCTCCTTCAAGCGATTTCTTCTTCAGTCATACCTTCACTTACTCACATTATTAACTCCTCTCTTCACTCTGGAACATTTCCCTCAGCATTTAAGCAGGCTCGGGTAAGCCCACTGCTGAAGAAACCATGTCTAAATCCAGCACTTCTAGAAAACTACAGACCGGTATCCCTTCTTCCATTCATTGCAAAGACACTCGAACGAGCTGTGTTCAACCAGCTCTCTATGTTTCTTGTACAGAACAACCTCCTGGACAGTAACCAATCTGGCTTCAAAAGCGGCCACTCAACTGAGACTGCCCTGCTCTCGGTTACTGAAGCCCTGCGACTGGCAAGAGCAGCTTCAAAATCCTCAATACTCATTTTGCTGGACCTGTCTGCTGCTTTTGACACCGTTAATCACCAGATTCTCCTGTCCACCCTCAGAAAGATGGGCATCTCTGGAACCGCACTCCAGTGGCTTAACTCCTACCTGTCTGATAGATCCTTCATGGTGTCTTGGAGGGGTGAAGTTTCTAAGTCACAACAACTTGCTACTGGGGTTCCTCAAGGCTCAGTACTTGGACCACTTCTCTTCTCCATCTACATGACGTCATTAGGATCTGTCATTCAGAAGCATGGCTTTTCCTATCACTGCTACGCTGATGAGACTCAACTCTACTTCTCATTCCAACCAGATGACCCGACGGTAGTTGCTCGCATTTCAGCCTGTCTCAGTGACATTTCTAGCTGGATGAATGACCATCACCTTCAGCTTAACCTTACTAAAACTGAACTGCTGGTGGTTCCAGCTAACCCATCGTTTCATCACAACTTCTCTATACAGCTGGGTTCGTCAACCATAACTCCTTCCAGGACAGCCAGAAACCTAGGAGTTGTGATGGATGATCAGTTAAGCTTCACAGACCATATTGCTACAATGACCCGGTCCTGCAGATTTGCCTTATACAACATTAGGAAGATTAGACCCTTCCTGTCAGAGCAAGCCACCCAACTTCTTGTCCAAGCTCTTGTTCTCTCCAGACTGGACTATTGTAATGCTCTCCTGGCGGGCCTTCCTGCATGTACTATCAAGCCTCTACAACTGATCCAGAATGCAGCAGCGAAGGTTGTCTTCAATGAGCCAAAAACAGCTCATGTTACTCCTCTCCTCATCAGGTTACACTGGCTACCAGTAGCCGCTCGCATTAAATTCAAGGTACTGATGCTTGCCTACAAGACTACCACTGGCATGGCGCCAACATACCAACATACCACAAAGAGGTTCAAAATCACTCTCACAGATCTTTTCCTGGACTGTGCCCAGCTGGTGGAATGACCTCCTGATCTCAATTCGAACAGCTGAGTCTTTACTCATTTTCAAAAAACATCTAAAGACTCATCTTTTTCGCCTGCACTTAACCAACTGATACTAGTACTTACCTTTTCTTTTTCTTGTCTATCATATTCATTTAAAAAAAAAAAAAAAACCCTGGCTACGTCTGGAACCCTTACACTTTCACGCTCTTTACTCTGCTCTGCCTATTCAGATGCTGTGGCCCTGAACAGACACGGTGTCCAGTCTACGGAACGGTGTTATGAGAGCCCAGGTTGCTCTGATAGTGGCCTTCAGCTCTTCTGCATCGTTGGGTCTGGCATATCACATCTTCCTCTTCACAATACCCCATAGATTTTCTATGGGGTTAAGGTCAGGCGAGTTTGCTGGCCAATTAAGAACAGGGATACCATGGTCCTTAAACCAGGTACTGGTAGCTTTGGCACTGTGTGCAGGTGCCAAGTCCTGTTGGAAAATGAAATCTGCATCTCCATAAAGTTGGTCAGCAGCAGGAAGCATGAAGTGCTCTAAAACTTCCTGGTATACGGCTGCGCTGACCTTGGACCTCAGAAAACACAGTGGACCAACACCAGCAGATGACATGGCACCCCAAACCATCACTGACTGTGGAAACTTTACACTGGACCTCAAGCAACGTGGATTGTGTGCCTCTCCTCTCTTCCTCCAGACTCTGGGACCCTGATTTCCAAAGGAAATGCAAAATTTACTTTCATCAGAGCACATAACTTTGGACCACTCAGCAGCAGTCCAGTCCTTTTTGAAGCGAGACGCTTCTGATGCTGTCTGTTGTTCAAGAGTGGCTTGACACAAGGAATGCGACAGCTGAAACCCATGTCTTGCATACGTCTGTGTGTAGTGGTTCTTGAAGCACTGACTCCAGCTGCAGTCCACTCTTTGTGAATCTCCCCCACATTTTTGAATGGGTTTTGTTTCACAATCCTCTCCAGGGTGCGGTTATCCCTATTGCTTGTACACTTTTTTCTACCACATCTTTTCTGTGAACAGCCAGCCTCTTTTGCAATGACCTTGTGTCTTGCCCTCCTTGTGCAAGGTGTCAATGGTCGTCTTTTGGACAACTGTCAAGTCAGCAGTCTTCCCCATGATTGTGTAGCAATGCAAAAAAAAACTCTATGCAAAGAAATATAGAGTTGAGTATCATTAGCATAACAGCTAAAGCTAACACCGTGTTCCCTGATGATATCTCCCAAGGGTAACGTGAAAAGCAACAGTCCTAGTACTGAGCCTTGTGGTACTCCATACTGCACTCAATCAATCCGTGTGGAGCATTGATAGTGGAAGCTGGAGATCATGGTTTATAAAGATGTAAATATGGATATGTTTTCTTACACAAATACATAAATTAGCTTCAGGAGGCCTATATTAACTCCCTGGAGCCACGTGGAGTACTTTTTATGATGGATGGACACACATTATCTGGAACACTATACACTGCCATTATAAAGCTTGGGAGAGCCGAACTCTGATTGTATTCGTCTGTAAGAAGAAAGTCATATACACCTAGGATGGCTTGAGGGTGAGTAAGCCATGGGGTAAGAGGTGCCTCATTTTGTGTGGAAAATACTTTAACTGGTTTTTGTTGTTTTGTCCCTGACTGGAGCCATCCCCAGAAACATCCCTCTTTTACAGCACATTTAAAAAAACCCACAAAGACATTGCAGAAAAGCTGACCAACATTTATGACAATTAGCAACACCTCTACATAATCAAAATGAAAAGTGTCTACCTTAACCATATAAAATTTGAAACTATAGCAAAGAAGATGGTCAGGTGTTCTTACTGCAGTAAACATGCTCAAAAGAAAATAATAAGGCTCAAGATAAAGTCTGTATAAAGAGATGTAGTATATAACTATACAATAATGCAAATAAATAAGTGGTCAATAAGGTGGGCAATCAAGCTCACATTCAGCTGCGGTGTGACTTGATTTCAAGCATATGCATTTTCTATTGTCATACTAATTACACAGGCTCTCACATTTACATGACTTTGCATATGGATAAGTGTGTTGCTTTTATTGCATTGATCACAATTAAATTGTCTTTCCCCAGAGTGAATGCACCCAGATGGTTGCTAAAAAGTATTCCTTTTTTCTAAACCTTTTGTCACATAAAGGAAAACGAGAAATTCTTTTCACAATGATTTTGCAAATGCTGTTTCAGGCTTATGTGATATGTGAAACTCATGTCACACTGAACACACTTGTAAGGTTTCTCTCCAGTGTGAACTCTCATGTGAATCTTAAGGTTTCCTTTAATCGTGAAACTCTTTTCACACTGAAGACACTTGTAAGGTTTCTCTCCAGTGTGAACTCTCATGTGCAGCTTAAGGTTTCCTTTAACCGTGAAGCTCCTTCCACACTGAGGGCAGGTGTAAGGCTTCTCTCCAGTGTGAATTCTTAAGTGATACTCAAGGTTTGCTCTGTATGTGAAGCCCTTTCCACAGTGAGGGCACAAGAAAGGCTTCTCCCCAATGTGAACTTTCACATGACTCTCGAGGTGATTCCTGTCTGTGAAACTCTTTCCACACTGATGACACTTGTAAGGCTGCTCTCCAGAGTGAACTTTCATGTGAATATTAAGGTCTCCTTTCATTGTGAAGCTCTTTCCACACAGTTTACAGGTGAAAGGCGTCTCTCCAGAGTGAATTCTCATGTGATCCTCCAGGTTTGCTCTGTTTGTGAAACTCATTCCACACTGATGACACACGTAAGGCTTCTCCCCGATGTGAATTTTTACATGATTCTCAAGTTGATTCCTGTCTGTGAAACTCCTTTCGCACTGATGACATATAAAACAGTCCTCTCCTGAGTGAATCCTCATGTGATGATTGAGGTATTCTCTACATCTGAAGCTCTTTCCACACTGATCACAAACAAATGGATTCTCTCCAGTGTGAATTCTCATGTGAGTCTTAAAATTTTCTTTTTGCATGAAGCTCTTCCCGCACAGTTTGCATTCGTAAGGCTTTTCTCCAGTGTGATTTGTCATGTGGCCATTAAGATCTCTTTTCTGTTTAAAACTCTTTCCACACTGAGAGCAGACGAACGGCTTTTCTCCAGTGTGAATTCTCATGTGGACATTAAGACCTCTTTTCTCTTTAAAACTCTTTCCACACTGACAGCATGTGAACGGTTTCTCTGCTGTGTGAATTCTCATGTGAGTCCTAAGTTGTCCGTTTAGTGAGAAGCTCTTCCCACACAGTTTGCAGGTGTAAGGCTTCTTTCCACTGTGATTTCTCATGTGGGTATCAAGGTTTTTTTTCTGCGTAAAACTCTTTCCACATTGAGTGCATGTGAACAGATTCTCTCCAGTGTGGATTTTCAAGTGGCCTTCAAGGCCTTGTTTTTGAGTGAAACTCTGCCCACATGGTTTGCAGGTGTAAGGTTTCTCTCCAGTGTGAACCCTCATGTGGACTGTAAGGGTTTTATTCTGTGTAAAACTCTTTTCACACTGAGAGCATTTGAATGGCTTCTCTCCGGTGTGAATTCTCATGTGAGTCTTAAGATTTCCTTTCAGTGAGAAACTCTTTCCACACAGTTTGCAGGTGTAAAGCTCCCCTGCAGTGTGGATTGTCATGTGGGTATTAAGATTTCTAGCTTCTGTTATATGGGTCTGTGAGTAACTAAAAGATTCTTCACCAGCCATGAAGTTTTTCTCTTCCATTTCATTCAGTTCTTGACTCTCTTCTTTCAGTGCCATCAGGTCTAGGGTGAACAGAAATAAAAACAAGTCATGTTCAGAAAAGATTTAAGTGGCTTTTAATATACAAAACCAAAACAAGTCTGAAATTCTGACAAAAAGTTGTTACTGAAAAAAGGGCCCCTACTGTGCAAAATTCACTTTTACATGTTGTTTCGACAAATGTGTGTTGGCAGTGCGTGAACACAACCACTCTATAATGATAAAAATCCACCCGCTCCTTATTTTTTAATCCACATAAATCATAAGCAGTACAAAGTGATGTCACACTGCTCAGGCCCCGCCCACTGCTGCTGACTGACACGCCATATTAGCATAGACCCGCCCTGAGTGAGCTGCAGTGATGCGCGGGTTGATCCAAAATGAGCGGGTGCCTGCGGTCACCCGCGGTTACGAGTCATCCAAAAATATTTCTAATGATATTCGGGTCGCGGTCGGTTGGGTCGTTTGAAAATAAAGATGCCAATTAAACTTTTGTAATTTATATAGTACTAGACACAATTTTGAAATACATAGGCCTACACTTTATTGGCTGAATAACTGGCGCGTAGATGACGCATGAGCTCAGTCTAGTGATGGGAAGTTCGGTTCTTTTCCGCGAACCGGTTCTTTTGGACAGTTCGATTCAATAAACCGGTTGAAAAAACGGTTCACCGGTTCTTTTACGCTCGACGTAATGACGTCAAGTCTATCAAACATTTAAATATATAAAGTCAGTAATCATAACTTTAGTCAGTTAAAAACTTCATAATCGTGAAAAGTTTACAATTAAGTTTTGCAACAATGCACCCAAATACAGCAACAGCAATGTGCATACGAGGATTTAAGTCTTGAAGATATGAAGTAAATAAATTAGGTGTCATCAGCGCAGAAACCATGATCCACTTACTATACATAATCCATTGCGATTTATTTGTTATTAAATAAACTTACGTTTCGCCAGATTGCCCTTGATTCAAGCCTTCGGTTTACCTGCGCTCATAACATGAGCACAGAATCAGTTCAGAATCAATCACCAGAAGAATCAGTTCGGTTCAGACGCGCTGTGTGTCAGTCTGCTTCACGCTGAATCACGCATGCGCAGTATCATCAGCTCCTCGGTTCTCGAACCGGACGCGTCCGACAGAAACGGTTCTCGGTTCATCAGCTGTTGCGCTTCTTGTCCGGTGAGTGACTACATTCCGCCCATTTAAAAATGTGTCCTTGAAAGCGCGCCATTTTCTAACGTAGCCTATTTACCTTAACTTCTTAGGTAATAATATCAATGGTATGATGTTTCAGATGCCATCAGATACGAAATTACAAAACATATACATATATTTACTTGTTTTTTCAAAATTATCGCTAGGGACAGTTTGGCAGTCGCTGGACATTGGTAGGGACACGTCCCTGGTGTCCCCCCCACTGCTGTCACTTAATACACAGATCTAATATATAGGGCTAGTCCGAATACCATTTTTTGAGCTTTGAAGCTTCGGCAGTAAACAACACTGAATATTTGAAGCTTCGGAGTCAGTGCTTTCCCTGAGAAAGTTTGCAAAGATCTGAAATGGTTTGGGATCGAATGTAAAGTTTCTTGGCGGAACATTTGCAAGAGAACAAAAATAATTTTACTTATAATTTTCCCTCCTATCTAGCATTTCTTCATCCGTAAAATATAGATAAAGAGATGAATGACCGAAGACACCAACCTGTGTGTGTCTCAGTTTCTTCATGTTTGACTCTGAATGTGTCTTCAATCTTCACGTCTTCTCTCTCCTCTTTAATAAACTCCATCTTTATAACAGTGTGTCTCAGTCTCTTCAGCAGGAGCTTCTCTGTGTTTAAGATCAGAATAATTAACACATAATAAACCCAATCAGCTCCATAGTTCAGTAGTCAGCACTAGAGATGTGCGAGACGACTAATTTGACCGTCATTTAAACGGAAGTTTTGTATCCGACTAGTTGACTAGTCTAAAAGCAAGAACCCCCAAAAGATGGTAAGAAAATAGGTCACAATTATGCTGTACTCTTTCTTGCCTCGTGTTATAATCAATTAATTTTAGGCGGTCGGTTAAAAAATAAATAAAATAGAGCACACACTCAACGTCAGCCAATGCTTATTTATTAATATCAGCTGGGGAAATGCAGAACCATGAAACATCAATCAATAGCCTGACAGAATTCTTCATCTTCATATAACGTTTGCCAACATATTAAAACACTGACAAAAACAATAGGGAATTTTATCAAGGAATAGCATTAAAACGGCTTTTAAAAACATACTTTGTCATATAGGCTAACAAAACGACCAAAAAGAAAGACAGGACCTGAGGCCATTAGGGTTTCCAGCCAAAGTTGCAAATTTAACTTGGAATATCACATAAAACATTTGCGAACAAGCACTGTTTCCATCTAACGCATTAAAGAGAACAAAATCGTCACTTACTGTTAAACTGGCACTAAATATCAGTAAGAAAACTAGGAGAACTGAATATAATCATTTTCATATATGATAAATTGCGCCTCAGAGCGAGCAGACGAAACACAATAAATGATGTCATTCCTTTCGGAGGCGGATGCATGCTGCTGTTTGGGAACGCAGTCGTGGAAGACATTACACAGAAATACTTAGATGACAGACTTTGCTCAGGCATTTCAGAACGACCATAACAACATTTCAGATGCTGTGGATCGAGATCAATCCGCTGCTAGTCAAGTTATCCCGCCTCAGCGCAGAGTCAAATATATTTTATATGCACTTAGAGGAATTTATTCGCAAAATGCATTTCCATCTCCCATCATTCGCATTAATCCTTTTTCACACAAGTCAAAAACCACCTCAAGCAAGCGTAAAAACTTTTTTGTGAATTAAGGGATTTTTATTCTAAATTTGGCGTTTCCATCACTCGTTTCTCATTCGATACTTCAAAATGTGCATTAAACAGGGTGATGGAAACATATTCCTGCACTTGAAAAACACAGAGATAACGAAAAGCAAGCCAACAGAATTTCGGGAAGCACCGGTGTAGTAAATGGGATGCATTTGACAAAGTTGTGCAGTAGAGGGGGGCATGGGTTTACTTATCTTACCTTTTCTGCTGATGAGTGTTGTTCCGGGGTTAGTAGGTCATCTGCTGTGACGGTGTCGAGATGTGCTGTCCGCTCTGCACCTGTTAATAAAGATTACAGAGATTATCTCCATGTCTCCACATTTGTGATGCATATTACAACCTGCACATCACGCAGCAGCACTGAAGTGGGTCTTCGAGGAACAGACGGCACGGCGGCGGGATGTATGACATTAGCTGGCTCTGGCAAGTCTCTAATCCAGACGCCTACACACCTGTGATGAATATGATTACGCATCGCTCCAGTAGAGTTACTGTAAGCCAATCTGACATCACACAGTTCACACAAAACTTTACCGTTTCCTTCTAATTCAGAATAATCCCACACCTTGCTCGTCTTTCACGTGGTCACGTTTGAGCTCGCCACAACTGACACGAAGAAAACTCATGAGGTACAAATGTAGTTTACGTCCCGAAACACGATGTATTATTTTTCAAATGTTTTATTTGTTATTTAAAATGTTTTAAGTGTAACAATGGGAATTTGATAATAACATGAAATTATGGTAATTTGAATGATTATCAGGGTTTTCTTTCTGTCGTGTAGGTGACTATTGTTTTCAGTGTGGACTAGTAGGAGCTGCACCGTTTAGTCCACTAATCCCGCACATCCCTAGTCTGCACACTAGTGAGGGAGTGAGAGTTAATCACCTGATTAGACAAAAACACTCAAAACTAGCACTACAAATTAATAAAAGACCACAGATTACACAGAGAACTAGTATTTAATCATCTATGATCTACATTTGGTGCGTATGGTTTTGTAGATTATATCCGTGCAGTCATTATGAGTGTATTAGAGGTTCATTACATGTCTGTGTTGTTGTGTTTAGATGCTGTGATTCGAGTGCTCATCGACTGATTTGACTCGGTTTAAGCTGGTGTTTCTCTGTGAGCGCAAGCAGTGTTTATGATGAACTGCTGCACTAGATAGGGAGCGAGATCAGACTGCTGGGTAGAAGCGCTTTACTCACAAATAATGTTCATTAACGATATTAGACACATTATAGCGTTACATTCAAAAATAATTAACACCTTTCTAAGCTCTCTACCGAACTGTATGAACGTGTTGCATTGAGTTAAACGCATTAAAAGATGAAAAACACGAACCTCCAGCAGAATCGCGCGGCGCCGCCTTATGACGTCACCCCGCCTCGCCAAAATAAGAGTCCCGTTCTCACGAAACAGAGGTTCACATCCAGAAAACACCTCCAGAGGATCAGATAAAGGGACGTTTCGAAGGATACAGCACAGATTCACAAAGCTTTCAATACCACTGTGCTTTTTGTTCTTTTTTTCAAAATGTAATTGTAATAATACAGAAGCAAGTATCTTCATATTACAAAGTAAAGAACTGTTGAATATTTCAAACTTATTATGAATCTGTTGAAGTTTGTGTTGCAGAAACATCTCCTAACTAAACTGAATCATTATCATGAGGTATATTTCATCTCAGTTTCTCCAAAGAATATATAAGAGCAGTAATTCAAATTCATTTACGTTTAATCACTTAGCAGATGCTTTTAACCAAAGCGACTTACAAATGAGAACAGAAGCAGACAGAGCAACACGAGAGCAAAAGGTGCTGTGGATATCACCGCTTATCTGGGTAAACGTATGTATTAAAAAACAAAACAGTATCACCAGCACGTTCTAGATTTGAGTCTGACTGAAACAACAGGAGCTGTTTTTGTTGTTTACCATTTCCACGCGAATCCACATGTTAACAAACTTTCAAGACTTCAGAACATTCAAGTTTATGACTGACCAGCCTCTAAAGAGTACCTGCATCCTGGAAACAAATCTTCATCTCCAGATGTTTGAGTCTGATCCATGATGGATCTGAACAGTTTGATCTCCACTGACTCCAGATGAAACTGACGAACAGCCACACAAACTAAGATAATCAAACAGACCTTATACAGCTTATTCTGGAAGTGAGTTATTTTCTGTGAATGAGCGAGACTTTAGATGCATCAGCAGATACAGTTAAATAACCAGAAGAATAACAGTAAAATGGGAAAAAACTATGTGCGCTACAATCCAGTGTGTCTATGCGTACAATAATGAATTAAAATAATCAGATAAATAACAGTGTGCGATATCAAGCAGCATAGTAACGTAGTGTTTATGTACAGCTAAATTACTGGAAGCAAATGACACACCGGAAGTCTCGCACGTTCTTACATTAAAGGGGTCATAAACTGCATTTTTACAATTATTTTATGATGTTCTCTGAGGTTCACCAATAATGTTAGTGTGAAAAAACACGCTTCTTCAGCGAGTGTCCATTATAAAACACCTGCCAGACATAATAAGCAAACAGTCTAGAACAGTAACAGCTAGCGATACACTGTGGTTCAATAGGATAGAAAACAATCCTTCCCTTTCAAACTTTGGAGGTGTGTCTCCCTTTCACCCTAATGAAGAAACAGTATTTCCTCTTCTGAATACAATTATACAATTACATTGTATTACATTAAGAATACAATTACCCTGCCTCATTTTTTGATGTATTTAGTTAACATATGTCTAATGGTCTATTATTTTGATGCCTCATATGGGGAATTATGTAACTGCTCCAGAGGTACTGTATTGTATTTATAACAATGAATTGAACATTTATAATTTAGTAGGTGTTTAAATATGAACCATAAAACATTCAACTTGTTCTTTGTTTTGTTTTTTCAGCTGCATATGATACATTTTCTACAAACCACACATCATTAGGCACATATCAAACCTTCAACAAATCATATTTTCCCACCTCAGACATTTAAGACCTTTTATTATTTTTTTATTAAGTCTGCAGGACGGTAGCTCTCCAGGAACAGAAAAAATATCTCCTAGGGACAGAAACACCTAGACCTAGGAAATTTTATCTACTGCCTAAAATCCACAAAAGATCTGAAGGATTGGGGCCTGCATGCAGGCCCATCGTGTCCGACCGCAGTAACCAAACTTATTACACAGCAGAACATATCGAACATTTCTTAATCCCATTTCACAAATGCACCTGAACTACATTAGAGATACCTATGATTTTATTGAGAAAGTGAGCTGTCTTTAAGATTCCTCCTGAGGCCTTCTTATTTAAACTCGACATTGACAGCCTTTCCTAATTTCATAATGCTAAAAATCCCAACAAATACACTTTGAAATTACTGGAGATTAATCTAGCAAAAAATTACTTCAAATTCGATTTCAAATTTTTTTTTTTTTTTGCAAATTGAGAGCACTTCGATGGGCAAAACACAGCTTTCACCCCAAACACACTTTCAGGGAGATTATCAAATCACAATTATTAGGTTCCACAGAATCTGTTCAGAACAATCTCAGTTTTTTGCTGCCATGAGAACTCTTTTTCACAGCGTGGGTGTCCCAGATCCTTTTTGAGGAGGATCCTGAAGTCTTTCTTCACCCCTACAAATCACCCGGCCTCTAGCTCACAACACAGGGACAAAATCATCTCTTTAGTAGCTCATTTTCCACATCAGAGTGTGTAGTGCATTGAAAGAGAATTTTTCAAGTTCCTCATACCCTCGCAGTATTTACAAAAACACAAGTCGATTGCGACACACCGTAGAAATTGGAATTTGTCAGACATGTTAGAACAAAACAGACTTAGTGCTCCCCTACCTCAAGGTCAAACGGTTCATATGCCTCTATGACTGTTTCTCATGGCCCTGATTAGATCTCAATTCTTATTATATTATCATGTCAAAATGAGGCCAAATCATACACATCTAACTGTTTCGTACAGTTCGTACAGTTCTGCTTCTGGCCCCAAGTGGTCAGTTGAGGGATGGCCAGTGCATAACCAGTCCTGGACTCCTAACGGGGTCTAGATCTTGAACCCTAACCTAACCCCTGGCTCCCTCCCTGAGCTCTGGGCCTTTGTGGGGCTGGGCCGGGGCCGTGACGCAGATCCTTGTTCTTTACAACATCCAACTGACACAGAAACCAGAGGGAGATAAATACAGGACGGAAAGAAAGAAAGAAAGAAAATGGACAAGTTAAAAGAGGCCTTGCATCTTATATCATGTACTTTTCTTCAGGAGTGCTTGGAGGTGGATCTGATTCTTTAGGATGGACTGTATGATTGTTTCTATCTTTAGGGTTGACTTTTAATATTTGAGTTTCAAGGTTCATCACTGTATTATTAATTAAAAACCTATGGGACCTCAGGTGTAACTAATACATCAGGTATTATTTAGGTAAAATTCAGATGCAAATTTCTCATTTATTGAGATTTTTATTCCTCTTTTCAATACTATCAGGTCAATTGGACAGAATTAAAATGATGTTTAGTTTGAAAAACGAGGAGATGTTTCATTATGATGAATGTATAAGTACATCACAGTACCATAGTAACCCAAAATACACATAATTACCCTTAGTGATGCCGTTATTTATAAAAAGTCAGGGGTTAGATCACGAAAAAGAAAAGTAAAATTTAATTTGATCATAATCAAAAAGCTTATCGGGTTTAAAATAACTGATTAGATTTGTTTAAAAGATGTATTTGTTTAACGGAAAAACAAGTGGTCATGGTTTATTACCATGGAAGCATGTGACAACATATTATTTTTCTTCTCATTAATCTCATTTTATAAACACGATATAGAAGTGAAATAGACAGATTAGAACTTTCATTTAGTTTAAAATTTAAAAGATTTCAAGTTTAACTGAAAATTTGACTGTTGTCCTCTTTTTAGACTGACTTCTGTTTGCATTATTGACACAGTTTTTCTGTTTAACACTGTAAAGCTACACAATCTGTATAGTATAAAGCGCTGCATAAATAAAAGTGACGACTTGAACTGAAGGCATCAAGGAATCATTCCCTATGAGAGCCATACAGAACACAGTTTGTCCCATATTCTCAGGCATACACCTTTATGAGCACCTAGACTATATGAATAACAAACTCTAAACTGAGAATTAATCTTTCTTTTGGGACAAATCATTGTATGTGAACATAGCTGTTTAGTGAAGGCTTTAGGACCAAGGTGGCCGGTCGCTCCAGCTTCACAGCGAGTGGGACTCAACTCCATTTCACCGTCAGCGTTTGTCTTCAGTGAATCAGTTTTGAATCTAAACAATGAGTCCAACATCCAGCCACACATGAACACATGCAGTCTACATGAGGGATCAAAAATGTTAATAAAGAAAAAAGAAAAATATTTTCCAACTTCGAGTGTATTCTTAACTTTTTGACCTCATTCTTGAATTCTTGAAGTCTCAAGCACCAAAAGCAGCCCATACTAATTAAAAATTCTCTTTAATTGAAAAATACATTTTTATTCATTCATACATGGTTGCATCAGAAATCCAAGCTTTAAAATGTTATGCCATATGTATCTATGTATCTTCTTAAAAAAAGATCTCATTTAAAAGTGTGCCATTTTGAACACTATCTATCTATATCTATCATTTTAAATTATTTTTAGAATTGTACATTAATGTATGTGGTACAGTACAAAGATTTTGAGTGTCCTTATTTTCCTGCAAAGAACCACGACTGTGCTCTGTTTTTCTTTTCTGAAGTTGGCAGCCCTATTTATAAAAGGTTACTGGTCCAGTGAAGGTGTTTCCAGTCAGTATATGAGCATTTACACTTGCACCTGATTCAGCATTCACAATATTGGCTCCAGGCTGAGCGCCGTTTCTCATCTGGACTGGAGCTTTGTCACCTGAAAGAGAAAGAGAGAGATTTATGATTCTTACAAAGATTTACATGATTATAACTTACAAACCCAATTCAAAAAAGTTGGGACACTGTACAAATTGTGAGTAAAAAAGGAATGTAATAATTTACAAATCTCATAAACTTATATTTTACTCACAATAGAATATAGATAACATATCAAATGTTGAAAGTGAGACATTTTGAAATGTCATGCCAAATATTGGCTCATTTTGGATTTCATGAGAGCTACACATTCCAAAAAAGTTGGGACAGGTAGCAATAAGAGGCCGGAAAAGTTAAATGTACATATAAGGAACAGCTGGAGGACCAATTTGCAACTTATTAGGTCAATTGGCAACATGATTGGGTATAAAAAGAGCCTCTCAGAGTGGCAGTGTCTCTCAGAAGTCAAGATGGGCAGAGGATCACCAATTCCCCCAATGCTGCGGCGAAAAATAGTGGAGCAAAATCAGAAAGAAGTTTCTCAGAGAAAAATTGCAAAGAGTTTGAAGTTATCATCATCTACAGTGCATAATATCATCCAAAGATTCAGAGAATCTGGAACAATCTCAGTGCGTAAGGGTCAAGGCCGGAAAACCATACTGGATTCCCGTGATCTTCGGGCCCTTAGACGGCACTGCATCACATACAGGAATGCTACTGTAATGGAAATCACAACATGGGCTCAGGAATACTTCCAGAAAACATTGTCGGTGAACACAATCCACCGTGCCATTCGCCGTTGCTGACTAAAACTCTATAGGTCAAAAAAGAAGCCATATCTAAACATGATCCAGAAGCGCAGGTGTTTTCTCTGGGCCAAGGCGCATTTAAAATGGACTGTAGCAAAGTGGAAAACTGTTCTGTGGTCAGACGAATCAAAATTTGAAGTTCTTTTTGGAAAACTGGGACACCATGTCATCTGGACTAAAGAGGACAAGGACGACCCAAGTTGTTATCAGCGCTCAGTTCAGAAGAATGCATCTCTGATGGTATGGGGTTGCATGAGTGCGTGTGGCATGGGCAGCTTACACATCTGGAAAGGCACCATCAATGCTGAAAGGTATATCCAAGTTCTAGAACAACATATGCTCCCATCCAGACATTGTCTCTTTCAGGGAAGACCTTGCATTTTCCAACATGACAATGCCAGACCACATACTGCATCAATTACAACATCATGGCTGCGTAGAAGAAGGATCCGGGTACTGAAATGGCCAGCCTGCAGTCCAGATCTTTCACTCATAGAAAACATTTGGCGCATCATAAAGAGGAAGATGCGACAAAGAAGACCTAAGACAGTTGAGCAACTAGAAGCCTGTATTAGACAAGAATGGGACAACATTCCTATTCCTAAACTTGAGCAACTTGTCTCCTCAGTCCCCAGATGTTTGCAGACTGTTGTAAAAAGAAGAGGGGATGCCACACAGTGGTAAACATGGCCTTGTCCCAACTTTTTTGAGATGTGCTGATGCCATGAAATTTAAAATCAACTTATTTTCCCTTAAAATGATACATTTTCTCAGTTTAAACATTTGATATGTCATCTGTGTTGTATTCTGAATAAAATATTGAAATTTGAAACTTCCACATCATTGCATTCTGTTTTTATTCACAATTTGTACAGTGTCCCAACTTTTTTGGAATCGGCTTTGTATAAATAATAGGCGTATTGTGTGTGTGTGTGTGTGTGTGTGTGTGTGTGTGTGTGTGTATATATATATATATATATATATATATATATATATATATATATATATATATATATATATACTGTATATATATGTTTTTTTTGTTTTTTTTTTTGGGAAATGTGATAGCTTAAACTTTATAATCCTCAACGCCAATTTTGATTGTTTTCTTTTCAAAAACGCTGGTGGCTAAAGAGTTAAAAACTTATTAATATATCAAACCACTGACATCTACTACACCAAAGCGCACATGATGTTGTTTTTTCAGCATGGATTGTCCTACGTAATATGACCCTTTGCATGTTTGACTGTAATCATGCCTTGATGATACTAAATCGTTCTGGTGACAGCATGACCTACTGTTCAGCCTTAAGCTATTGTAACACAGTTTAGGAAGTTTTACATTTAAGTTTTAAAAGTCTTTTAGACCATTGTAAACTGGGTGTCACTGGGGTTAGATGTACTTGTGTAAGATCTGCTGCTGTTGTTCTTGTGCCTGTAATCATGACACAGTCTCTGTGAATTAAATGTTACCTTGCTTGTGTTAGTTTTCCAGGTGCTCGGCCAGATGATTCTGGTTCATCTTCCTCAGAGTTTTCACTGTGATCTTCACAGCTTCTTCTGGTCCAAAACACACCACCATCTTATCCACAGTTTTCAATCTATCTGCATTCTCCATTTCAGACTTTGATATACACACGTGATCTTTCTGTAAGTGCCACTGAAACTCCTTCAGTTCATCTCTGGCAAGTTCCTTCAGTGAGTTCAGGAGCAGCTCTTCAACAGACGCCATCGTCCTTCACCGATTCACAGCTGTAGGACAAAAATAAAAATATCTGAAGTAGTTTCACTTTTAACATGTGAACTTAAATACTTAAATTGTTATTTGGATTATATAGAAGTGTAAAGAGAACTTAAAAACCATATGTGAGTAAAAGTACAGATACCTTACAGTGAGAAGGACTGTTAAAAGTCACCAATTCCAGTACGACTTGAGTAAGAGTCTTAGAGTATCTGATTTTAACAGTACTTCAGTGTTGTACTCATACTGAATACAGGCTCAAATATGCATTAGACCTCAACACTTCAGAGGCTGCTCACATTTCAGCCTGTCTGTGAGACACTTCTGGCTGGATGAATGACCATCACCTTCAGCTCAACCTTACTAAGACTGAACTGCTGGTGTTTCCAGCTAACCCATCGTTTCATCACAACTTCTCTATACAGCTGGGTTCGTCAACCTGTTTATTTTCTGATCCTGAGTTTAAAACATAAAGGCATTTATCAAATTTGATTTAATTTTTAAAAACTATTTTAAATGATTTGTTACATTAAATCACCCCTTAGCAGATTTTGACTCATATATTTGTGTAAAGTAGCCCAAGTTTGGGTAAGAGCAAAACACCCAAGGTATCTGTACTTTTACTCACATATGTTTTTTTAGGTGCTTTGATGACCAGCTGACCTTCAAAGACCACATAAAAGAAAGAAAAGACCACTAAAAGAACAATACAGCAGGTGTGGCTACCTGGACCGAACCACTTTGTTGTTAAAAAACAGTTATAGAACAGCACTGAATGCATATAAACAGGAGAATCTAGTGAAATCAAATCATTTTAACCTTGTAACATTAGTAGACTGTTAGGTTAGGGTTAGTAGTTATTTTTAGTCTGTTAAGGCTTAACTACTGCATGATTATGGACACCTAAAATAAAGCGTTCCCACTAATTATACAATACATTGCAATGTTAAATCTATATGAGTCAGTATTTAGAATAAGTATTTACTATCCATGAATAATGATCATGTACCTCTTTCTTGGTCCTCCACTGAACTGCGTCTCGGGCAGAAGTTCCTTTAAAGCTTCTTTCATTTCTGTGTTTTCATAAAGGATTTCTTCAGAACTCAAACCTGTTAAACCTGTTAAAGAGATTCAAGACACGTGAGTAAAACTGTGTTGTCAAAAGACCCACACACAACATATCTGATGTTAAAGGCAGAAAGAGACAGAAATATAGTTATGGGATCGAGAAGACAGGTACATGTACGGACAGCACTGTCTGCAGTGGTTTCTCTGAGCTCGGAGCTGCCAGGGATGGGCAGTATTTCACATACATGTATTTAAAATACGTTTTTGAAATACAACATACTATTTTGTATTTAAAAGCCTTTGGAAAAAATCTAATGTATTTAAATAAATTTAAGATTAGTATTTTTGTATTTACAAAATGCATAAAATACTTTGTGCCAGTCAGCCTCGTTATCAGGGTGCTGATTTCATTCATCAACTAGTTCAGACACGCCTCGTCCCTCCAACATTCATCACGTGAGCTGCAGCTGTACAGCTCCATCCAGCAGTGAGTGAGCGACTTTACTGGAACAAGATAAGCTGAGGGTGTCATGGTCAACTGTACTTGTTGATTAAGGTTAAAATAGTGCATCACTCAGATTTACCTTCAGTTAACATGAAAGAAGAAAAGAGCACATAATATTGTTAGCCATTCAGTTTGGTAGTAAATCGGTTGTTGTTTTTAATCGAGTAGCTTGTCAAATGTGTTTAAAGCATTATTGCATGTTAGGCCTGGGTGATATGACAATATATATCATGGCGATGATATAAAGTGTGAATCGACTAGGGCTGTTTTTCTAGTTGACTAGTTAGGCATTTCCTTTTAAGCATAAGTCAACTAATCAGACGCTTATTAATAAACTATTTAAATCATTATAATAAGCCTTTACTTGCCTACATAGCCTAATAAGTGCTCAAACACACGCATAAATCTTGCCACAGTGCACCGGCAGAAGTAATGATTGTGAATGTGTCAGGGAAAAACTGAGGAGACTGCATTAAAGGGGTCATATGACATTGCTAAAAAGAAGATTATTTGGTGTATTTGGTGTAATGCAATGTGTTTATGTGATTTAAGGTTCAAAAAACACATTATTTTCCACATACTGTACATTATTGTTTCTCCTCTATGCCCCGCGTTTTGAAACACATCGATTTTTACAAAGCTCATCAGTCTGAAAAGCGAGGTGTGCTCTGATTGGCCAGCTATCCAGTGCGTTGTGATTGGGTGAATGCCTCAAGCTTGTGATGAAAATGTTATGCCCCTCACCATACTGTGATGCTGTTTGTCCCGGCGCGACTAGACAAAACCAATAAAACCCATTACAAACAAGCCATTTGTTGTATCCAGTTGGGACATAATTGCTGATTATAATGACTTATACTGTGTTTTTACACATTGCGTTGCATCACACCGCGTAAACATAAAACCATGTCTGCATTTGTAATAGGAGAAATGACAAACAACAAGCGCTACTCTCTACACTGCTCAAAACTCGCGTTTGATTAGTAATTGGCAAATTATTTAAATATGAAAACATACTTACAGGCTGTAAGTCAGAAGCGCCAGACTGTCCTTGCAATGTTGGAATTGCTCCACTTTATAGAAACAGCCTTGTAGGCTACTCTCCCAGTCCTCCATAAAATGCGCTACACACACCTGAATATTTGGGTTGAACTGTTCTGGAACAGTGCTGTAAATACAACTTAACCACTGATTTCTAGTTGTGTCCTCTTTTGAAAGACCAAACAAAGTAGTTTTGCTTTCACAGCGAAAAACACAGCATCTCCACAACATGGCAGCAGCAACAATACTACAGCAAGAATCAAGTCTTCTTTCTTTGTGTGAACATGCAAATCTTCCCACACAGTGACATTAAACAAGGCATTTTAGGAGGGCATGGACCAGTCTTAACATTTATAAAGAATATCTCTTTGGGTTTGAGACTTCAGTCTTTGCAACTTTAGGGATCTTATCTATTCACAAACAGCTTGTAACACTCCAAACAGAAAGGTAAACTTAAAATCGCATCATATGACCCCTTTAATATAACTGTGACCGTCATCAATGATCTGTGATTTTTCTATGTAGTCAAGTCAAGTCACATTTATTTATATAGTGCTTTAAACAAAACAGATTGTATCAAAGCAACTGAACAACATTAATTAGGAAAACAGTGTGTCAATAATGCAAAATGACAGTTAAAGGCAGTTCATCATTGAATTCAGTGATGTCATCATCTCAGTTCAGTTTAAATAGTATCTGTGCAATAATTTGCAATCAAGTCAACGATATCGCTGTAAATGAAGTGTCCCCAACTAAGCAAGCCAGAGGCGACAGCGGCAAGGAACCAAAACTCCATCAGTGACAGAATGGAGAAGAAACCTTGGGAGAAACCAGGCTCAGTCGGGGGGCCAGTTCTCCTCTGACCAGACGAAACCAGCAGTTCAATTCCAGGCTGCAGCAAAGTCAGATTGCGCAGAAGAATCATCTGTTTCCTGTGGTCTTGTCCCGGAGGTCGTCTGAGACAAGGTCTTTACAGGGGATCTGTCTCTGGGGCTCTAGTCCTGGTCTCCGCTGTCTTTCAGGGCTGTAGAGGTCCTTTCTAGGTGCTAATCCACCATCTGGGCATGATACGTACTGGATCCGGGTGACTGCAGTGACCCTCTGACTTGGATACAGACTGGATCTGGTGGCTACGGTGACCTCGGAATAAGAGAGAAACAGACTAATATGAGCGTAGATGCCATTCTTCTAACAATGTAACAAGTACATCTGGTGTTATGGTCAGTGTTCCCGGTTTACCTAAATAATGCAGCCTAGAAATCCTTTAACGGATTTGGATATTAGAAGCATATTAGTCTTATATTAGTCTTGCTGGTGTTAAGGAGCAGGTTATTGTCAGCGCACCATGTGGCCAGGTGCTGTACCTCTTCCCTGTAGGCAGTCTCATCGTTGTCACTGATGAGGCCAATCACCGTAGTGTCATCTGCAAACTTAATGATGGAGTTGGATCCATGCACAGGCTTGCAGTCGTGGGTGTAGAGGGAGTAAAGGAATGGGCTCAGCACACAGCCCTGTGGTACGCCGGTGTTAAGTGTGATGGTGGAGGAGCAGGAGTGGCCTGATCTAACATGCTGAGGCCTGTTGGTCAGAAAGTCCATAATCGAGTTCCAGAGGGAGGTGTTAATGTCCAGGTCTCCAAGTTTTGTGGTCAGCTTGGAGGGAATGACTGAACTGAAGTCAACAAACAACATCCGTACATATCATGTACATATACATATACATAGTGCTCCTGTAGCTCAAGTGGTAGACCATTGCGTTACAAAGCGCAAGGTTGGGGGTTCGATTCCCCGGGAACACATGATAGGTAAAAATTGATAGCCTAAATGCACTGTAAGTCGCTTTGGATAAAAGCGTCTGCTAAATGCATAAATTTAATTTAATTTAAAATCTGTTGTTATTGTCCAAGTGTGTGAGTGCAGAGTGCAGCACTGTGCATACTGCATCCTCTGTGCTCCTATTTCTGCGGTAGGCAAATTGGTGTGGGTCCAGTGTGGGTGGGAAGCAGTCCTTGAGGTGTGCTAGAACCAGTTGCTCGAAGCACTTCATAATGATGGGTGTGAGTGCTACGGGGCGTTAGTCATTTAAGCACATTGGGGAGGAGTGTTTCGGTACTGGCACAATGGATGTGGACTTAAAGCATGCTGGCACAGTTGCTTGGGTGAGGGACAGGTTGAAAATGTCTTTGAAGACCCCTGCAAGCTGCTCTGCACATGCCCTAAGCACATGTCCAGGAATGCCGTCCGGGCCGGCAGCCTTGCGTGCGTTGATCCGGCTCAGTGCAGTATGAACATCTGTGGAGGTGAGTTTGAGAGGTTGGTGATCTGCTGAGTGTGTGGTTTTGGTGGCCGTCTCCTTGCTGTCGCTGTTGAAGCGAGCATAAAAGTCATTTAGCTCGTTAAGGAAGGAGACGTCTGTGACCGTTGGAGCGGAGTTGCTTGAATTGTAGTCGCTAATGACCTGGATGCCCTGCCACATGCGTCAGGGGTCAGAGTTGGAAAAGTGTTCCTCTACCTTCAGTTTGTAGCAGTACTTGGCCTTTTTGATGCCCCTCCTCAGGTTAGCCCTGGATTTGCTGTAGGCCTGAGCGTCATCTGACCTGAAGGCAGTGTTGCGGGCTTTCAGCAGGAGTCACACCTCCTTGTTCATCCATGGCTTCTGATTAGTGTATGTTGTGATCTGTTTTTCTGTTGTAACACTGTCAATGGTGGTGTTGATTTAATTCAGTACAGAGGAGGTATAGATATTAATGTTCGTGTGAGAGCCACAGGCAGCCTGAGAAGCAAACATACTCCAGTCCATGTATTGAAATCTGTCCTGAAGTAAAGAGTCCGCTCCAGTTGGCCACACTTTGATGGTCCTCACTGATGGCTTCACACGGTTGATGAGGGGTGTATACTTAGGGGTGAGAAACAAAGAAAGGTGATCAGACTGTCCAAGGTGGGGGAGGGGGGTCGGGGTGTAAGCTCCATCAATGTTTGTGTAAACATGATCCAAAGTGTTGTCTCCTCTGGTGTGGCAGGAATGTGTTAGAAGATATTAAGTAGGGCTGGGCGATATGGACAAAAAGTCATATCCCGATATATTTAGGCTGAATATCGATATACGATATATATCCCGATATTTTTTCCGTAAAGTGAGAGCAAATGTTCAGTCAAAGTCAAAGCCAAATATGACGTCACAAGTAGTTTTATTGAAACCGGCCATTTCAGTGAACAGTTGCAAAATCAAATGAATAAATAGTAAACAGGTTTCTTCAACTGGTTCATAATTAAATGCTCAGCTGTTCAAATAACAATAAAATGTAAAAAAAAATACTGTATAACAATAGGACAGGAGTACCTTTTTTGAAATCAAAGCTCCATAAGGTGCACATTTAAATGAAAAAAAAATCTTAAAAATAGCCTATAAAATAAAATCTTTTTCCGAAATAAATATATTTATATGAGAAAAGTACAATATCAAAAATTTTTAGTTTTACAACTATAAATGGCTTATTAAAATCCAATAACAAATTTTATTCTCCTTTCTAACAAATCCACAGATGCAAATAACGAACATTACAAAAGAATATGACAAACCCTAGTAACTTAAGGGCAGCATTTACATATAAAGAAAGAACAAAATAAAGTGCTCAGTTTAAGAACATTTTTTTTAAACATCAGCTTGAGATTACCTTTTCCTTTTTGTTAACTCAATTTCTTATCTGAACAGTCTCAACCAGTTGCACAAGAAACAGATTATCAACTCAATAAACATTTTCCCCCTCTTTTTTTACTTTGATAAACAGTAATGCTGTCTTGAGGTAGACATTAGAAGACAGACAAGCGTGTCCTCCTTCGTTTAAAGATTTTGTGCGAGAAACACCAGCCTGTCAACAGCATCCGGCTTCAGAGATGCTCTGTGGCAGGTCACGATATTGCCACTACAGCTGAAAACCCTTTCGGAGGGTGAACTGGTAGCTGGTACCAAGAGATACTTTTTTGCCAGGTGGCTCAGAGATGGAAAGAAAACTTGATGATCCTTCCACCACTTGAGAGGATCAGTGTCACTCTCCACACTTGCGGACTGCAAGTAACGTGACAGTTCATTTTCAATAGCCCCCCTCTTGGTTGGTGCAGTGGTGGTGGCTGTGCGCTTCTTGAAGAAGCTTGCCAGTCTCTTAGCTTTTGGTGCTACTGCTGCTTCTCCATCTGCAGGCTCAGGCACAGTGGGCACACATAGGCAAGGCGGTTGACAGCTGCTCTGATCAGCCAGTAGCGTCTCCACCTCCAAGACAGCTCTGTGCTTCAATGCATCGACTTTTTCACTTGGGATGTAGGTGGCCCTGAACCGAGGATCCACAAATGAAGCCATCTCCAAAAGGTCAGTAGTGGCTGGGTCAGAATATTTGCTGTTGAGGTACTCAACAATGCTGGTCTTGATCGATTTACAAAGCTCGCTATCACCCTCTTCACATGCCAGGAGACTTTCGTTAAAAAGGTGCAGCACAGGTTTCACATATGATAGAGTGACGTACTCCTCACCTGATAAAGCATCAGTAAAGTCCTGGAGAGGTTTCAGGACCTTTTGGACTGCTTCTAGGACCTCTAAGTCCTGCCAGGTAGGGACAAGGTGCCTGGTCTTTTTGTCATTAGACAGGACTTTGGCCAGTGCTCCTTCCTGCTCCAGGACTCTCTCTATCATCTGCTGCCTGGATCCCCAGCGTGTGGCAGACTCGATTATGAGTTGGTGACTTGGCAGACCCAGCTGAATCTGGACTTCAGCAAGATGTCTCCTTTTCTTCCAGCTGTACGAAAAACAGCTTACAATTCTTTTGCACAAAGAAATGGCCCGGGTGACACGCTTGTCATTCATGCCATGTCCTGTCAGAATCATAAAAAAACTATTAAACAAATGTGCTTATGCGAGAAATTTGACTCTGGTTTCACTTTAACACATTCATACAACTAATCCAAAATCAAGCTTTAGAAATATTCTACATTAATATTATTTTCTCGTTTCATCATTTATTTTTTAATCAACACCAGTACTAATCATAAATATCAAATATTATATTACTTTTTTTTCTGAATTTTAATCATGTAAGTGATTTTTATGTATTAGTATTTTTGTATAATTTATAAATGATGACTATACTGTATGTACATTTACTCGTGTTCCGTTCTTGTTGTTGTTCTTAGTATTTAATATTTATGCTATTTTTTAATGCTACTTCATATTTCTACTCCACTAAAAACTCCACAATGTTTAGGCATATGTGTCAACATTAGTTTCTAGTTACTTTGCAGTTTGCTATTTTCAATCCAGAGAAAAAACTATAGTCTATCATAATAGCTAAATATGTGTTACCTTGATGATAACAACAGGCTAACCAGCATTTTAAAGTCATAATTACCTCACCTTTACCAGCTGTAACATTAAAGTGGTAAATACATCAATGCATCACTAATTCTTATCCTATAACGGAAACCTAATAAATATGGTTCTGAAATCTACCATTCTGTATTGTAAATGATTTTACATTTAGCACTTTAAGTTTTGTGTTTTATTAATCTATTTAACCTATATTTAACAATACATACTGCATCTCAACGGACACCTGGCCAAGACAGCAGCATAAAACACAAAGTTGCAGACAGACACACAAAGGAAAATAAGGAAAAACTAACATTTTAATATGTTTTTGATTAAAGTAAAATATCTGAATACTCCTTACAACACTGCACTCACCAATAGCCAAGTGCAGTCTGTGACCGAAGCACTGCATCCTCAGCCACTCGTTCAGCTCAACCGCTTTGACGATGTTGCTCCCGTTGTCGGTTGTTATAGCAACCAGATACTTTTCTTGGAGTTTCCAGCTTGCAATTGCGTCCTGCAGGGCCTCAGCTATGTGCTCACCGGTGTGATCCTGGGGGAAATAACTTGTTTGCAGACACGCTGTTTTCATCTCCCAGTCTTGAATGAAGTGAACTGTCACGCTCATGTAAGGCTCACACGTCCTGCTCGACCACATATCGCTGGTCAACGCAAAATGGGTCACGTTAGCGAGCCGGTCAGCAAGGCTCTGTCTGATTTCAGTGTACATTTGTGGCAGTGCTTCTCGTGCAAAGTAGTTGCGACTGGGAAGCTCATATCTCGGGTCCATAGTTTTCAGTAGCTTTTGGAATCCGACTTGTTCCACAGTTGCAACGGGGACCATATCTTTAGCAATGTGATAGGACACCGCTTTAGTTATAGTACACCACTTGACACTTTTCTTTTCATAAGGCACATTGCGGGAAAATGAAGTTTGCAGTGAGCTTTGTTTCGGGGCTGGAGCTTTTTCGGGTTGTTGATGGCTTGCGGCTGTGGCTTCTGCAGCGTGCAGTTTCAAAGACTCTTCGTACTGCAGTTTGTGCCACTGTTTTAGGTGGTGAAAAAGATTTGTAGTGCTTCCACCCCTGGCTTTAACTTGTTTATATCACTCCCTACAAATAACGTGATGTTGCTCATCTGATACTTTGAATCCGAACCATCTCCAAATTACTGAGCCACTGCTTTTTCTTTTACTAACTAATTCCTCCGCGCGCTCCGCAGACGTAGTTGCTTCCTCCATGTTTGTTGAATATGCGATATGGTCTAATTCCATATCGTGTCTAAAAATATATTGATATATTTTTTTATATCGATATATCGCCCAGCCCTAATATTAAGCAGATAGTCTACTAATACTCTACTAACTGCTAGTTGACATGTAGTTGCAAAGTTACTTACTGTTAGTAGAATGTCTAAAGTGGACTATCGAAATAAAGTGTTACCGAGGAACTTTTTAGAATATACCCTACAAACAGAAGACCCAGTGAGGAAGAAAGAAAGGAAATTGGGAGACTCCTAGATCTTAAGGTAACTTTGTTTTTGTTTTGCAATTATTTACATTTAGCAAATGTGGAACACAGCAGCAACCTGATCACTTTATTTATCGTTCATGTAAACACTATGTTCAGATGCATCAATCTGAATTAATTCCCATTGAAACAAAAGGTGTGCATGTAAACATAGCCAATGTTTCATGTGATGGTACTTTATAAATTGCATTCTATAATGTTAAGTTTAAATAGTAGTCAGATAGGCAGAAGCTATTTACTGTACACACGATTAATCATTGTTTTTTTACCAATTTTTACAGTGTGCAATCTTAATGCATTCACTCAGCATTACAGTTCAGAAAACTGATGAACTGATTTGTTGAAAAAGGTGGCATCACATGACATTGGCATGTAAATGAGGTGTCTTGTATCTATAGATATTGTATAGCTGTATGCCATATCTTATGTACCTGTTAATAATGGCTGAATTAACCAGGCCATTTACTACGAAGTGGTGTTGATGCATATGAACACAGATATCTGTTTATATATATATATATATATATATATATATATATATATATATATATATATATAATAATAAATGTAACATTTTATTTGATGTACAGGTCAGTGCTGGTGAGAGATCATGTGAAGGATGAAATTGGCAAAAACATGAAAGTAAAAGATGTACACAAGAAATGAAAGCTGCACTTACAAATGGCTGTACAGAAGCTGAACAACTGTATGACACCATTACACAGTTGGAAAAGGAGGGATATATTTTCGAAGTTGTCACAGATGAGACAGAACGGCTACAGTTGTGCTCAAAATTATTCATACCCCTTGGACAAATCAATGCTTTTGAATTTTTTGAATTTATAAAAACTACTTGGCGAAACTTCCATTGTATTCAATATATATTATTGCCATGCACAACCCCACATATGTGTTAGCTAAACTTAATTTGTATACCAATAGATATGGCCAGAGGTTCTCTTTTGAGCCTGTTCAAAATTAATTTCACCCTATTACCAATCTCAGAAAAAAATTCCTTTTGTGAAAGTGCACATGGTTTCACACTCCAGGGACTATAATCATTTTAATCAATTTAGGTCTAATCAATTAAGGCCTAATAATGTTAAATGGTAACACCTGCTCTGTAAAGTATAATTAAGGGGGCAAAGCTTTAATTATTCTCAGTCACTGTCAGTAGTGTACCGCACATCTTAAAGGCCCCCCCGCAAAGAACGAGATGGGGCCCCTCCCACCAGCAGTGATGTCATGTACGAAGAGTTATTGTGCACCTGCTGCAAGTATACTACTGAGTCCGTCTCTCCCAATCAGTACTGTCTCAAGGGCTGTGCCAAGTGTGCGACCTCACAGGGCCTCGCGCCTCTAGAGGGCCTCGCTCCTGGCCTGCATTTAATGTCCTTTATGTCTAATTGTTATTACTAATTTTCCACCCATTTCGATAGACAGTATACGACTCTGTGTATAAGAATCAGTAAAGCTGTTGTTAGGATGACAAAAATCCCGGCTTTGGGACAATTTTCACGTCAATTCAGGTCAGATTCTGCAAAGTCAGATTGTGCAGAAGAATCATCTGTTTGTTGTGGTCTTGCCGATCCTGACTCGCCATCTCATCATAAGACGAGCCTTTAGAGAGAAGTGCATCTTTATGGATTATGATTATAATGAAAGAGTTTTTGTTTTTGATTGGTTTTATTTCATTAAGTAGTAATTTAAAGCTTTATATATTTATTTATTTATTTATTTATCTATCATGTCTGTGAGGCATGTAGGCTATTCGCTGAGTTTCGGTTCATTTTTGTGAAGTGCTCCTGGGCTGAGTTTCCCAAGAGCTTCGTAAGCCTAAGAAGTTCGTAAAAACGATTGTACGACTGATCTTAATATTACGGTCTGTTCCCAAAAGCATTGTAACTTAAGTAGCACTTGAAAATCATCTACGAGTGCTATGGAGTAATTGTAAATCCCTAAGTGCATTGTAAGAAGACACTGTCAATGACTTGCTGACGTGCACGAAAACCAGCAATGTATTGGACCTGGAAATAACGTCTCTGTATTATATACTGTAGTACTATAATATATATATATATATATTTATATAAATTATATTATTATGTAAATTATAATATAATATAATAATATTGTATTATCATAATTTTGTATTATAGTTATTATTTTGGAGTTGTCTAGAACACAGCATTAGGTTAACATTTCAATAAACAAGCATGTAGAAGGCTGCTACAATTACAAACCATTCTATAAGGTCACATTTCAGCACTTGACAAACGGATAGTGACTCCTAAGTAGCACTTAAGGCACAGCTATGTGTGATTGTGTTAAGTGCATTTTTGGGAAATACACATGAAACAATAACGACTGATCGTAAAATGACTCGTAGAAAACGCTCTTAAGCGCTAAGATCAATCGTTATCGGGAAACCTGGCCCTGTTCAAGACTAGACGGCAGAAAGCGCATCATGTTTGTTTTCTTAATTTATTAAAGCGCAACTTTTTTTTAGTTTTATTTGTTTTTTAGGCGCCTCCATGTCCTGCAAAGTGCGCTTTAGCTTGCACTCTCCGCACAAACTATTAGATATAGCACACATTGATCTAGGTTTAACGTTTAAACATGCTTGAACTATTTTATATCTATAGATTTTATTTTAGGCAAGTTGTGAGGATTTGATAAATTGATCAAACATAGGCTCACTGTCTTAAACTGGCCGCATGGTCATTACTTTAGAAAACAAAAACTTATATTTAATGAACAAAACTGATCCAAACATTTTTCTAAATTAATTTAATAAAAAAAAAACAGGAAACAAAATATAATCACTTTGCCATTACATACAAAACTGAACTATTTTAATAGCTAGAACAGTAGTATAAGCTGTTTTGGGAGAAGGGGGGAAAAAGACAGGCTCGGGCCGGTAATTCTGATAAGCCATCGGACACGGGCCGGCGAGGGCCTGAGTGTCTCGGGATAGGGCTTAAATTTGAGGCCCATGCAGGGCTCTAGGATGGTCTGCCTCAGTGGTCCAACAGTGCTTGTCAATGTCAAAATGATCGAGATGGCCAATCAAATCAAAGAATGCAGGTCTTACTGTCACTGTCACAATGCAACTAGAGTTCATGGAAAGATGTAAGTAGTACTGTATTAGAAAACTGTTTTACAATAGAAATATTCAGCGACCGACAGTAATAGACTGTTTAGTGATGCAAACTACTAAACTTTTTATGAAATTTCGCTGTTTTGAGTTGAAAATATGCGATCATGATTCATGTAGCCTAAATCATAAATTAATGTGGCATTTGCATTTTCAACTATAGACATAGCCTACGAATAAGAGTGAATGTGCACATTTTAAAATTAAATATTATTTTCAAATAGTGTAAACTGATTACTACTTCATATGAAGAGTTCAGATGCAAACCTCTAAGTGCCGTTTGAAATTTTCTTCTAAAATTAGCATTTTTATCAGCCCCGCATGTGTAGGTTCAGTAATTTCACTTTAATGGGAATGAATAGTTTCTTTTCTTTCCCATTACAGTAAAATAACTGAACATAAACAGGAGCATGAGAAAATAATCATTTTAGAAGAAAATTTTGGATGGCTCTTAGAAGCTTTTGCATCTGAACTCTTCATATATAAACCTAGAACTTATTTAAGCATTCTTATTTACTTATTAAATTGCTTTAAATGTCACCTTATAGAATAGCGCGTAATTTTAGTACAGGTTTTTTTTTTATTAAAATGTTATCCTACAGACAACTCGGATATAATAATTAAACAATATTGTTATAATACAATATTATTATATTATACTTTACATAATATACAGAAGCCCAGTTGTCATGTTTTGCCACGCAGTACAGCAAATACAGTAAATTCTCTGTCATCTTTGCAGAAATGTAATATAATGATTCTACAAATGAACATTTATCTTAAACAACATTATGAAAGAAAATACCATGCGCAACAATGTCGGTATAGCTATAGATATCTATGGGTACCATATGCATCACGTGACTAAACATGAAATATTGTTTTTAAATACGTGAAAATGGCATTTTCGTATTTATCCACTTTGGAGAGAGTTTTCAAAAGACTCAGTATGGATGGAAGGCAAAAATGGAGAGAAAAAGATGCATTTTCAAATGAATACATATAAGTCAAGTCAATTCTAGTCACCTTTATTTTTAGCCTCAAATCATCTTAAAAACTTCAAACGATGCAATGCCTTTAACACGAGTTGATGAGTTTGTGTGGAGTAAGGTGATCCAATGTCCTTGTTTTCGAGGGACAGTCCCAGTTTTTCTTGTTTTGTCCCCAGCTAGAGCCGTCATCAGAAATGTCCCTGTTTTAAAACACATTCAAAACACCCCACAAATACATCACAAAAAACCGACCAAAGTATATGACATGGAGCAACGCCTCTACATAGTCTAAATTAAAGGCCATCTGCTTAATATCTGAACTATAGCAAAGAAGATGGTAAGGATATAAAAATGTAATAATACAAATAAAAGAAGTGGTCAAAGTCGAATCAGATGAAGGTAACATTCAGCTGTGGTATTTTTGTGTTTTCTATTGCTGTAATCTTCAAAAAAGAATACAAACAGACCCTGACAAAGACATGACTTTTCATATGTTTATGTAAGTGTGATGTTTGCATTACACTGAAATGTCTTTGTTTAAAATGAAATTGCTTTTTCTAAATGACTTGTCACACTGTGGAAAACAGCATTTTCTTTGCACGTGCCGTTTCAGTTCTGTGTGATATGAGAAACTCTTTTCACACTGAACACACTTGTAAGGTTTCTCTCCAGTGTGAACTCTCATGTGAATCTTAAAGTTTCCTTTAATTGTGAAACTCTTTCCACACTCTTGGCAGGTGAAAGGCTTCTCTCCGGTGTGAATTCTTATGTGATTCTCAAGATTTAATCTTTTTGTAAAACTCTTTCCACACTGAGGGCAGGTGAAAGGTTTCTCTCCGGTGTGGACTCTCATGTGATTCTCAAGGTTTGCTCTTTTTGTAAAACTCTTTCCACAGTGATGGCAGATGCAAGTCTTCTCTATGTGAATTTTTGCATGATTCTTAAGATGATTCCTGTCTGAGAAACTCATTGGGCAATGATGACATCTAAAACATTTCTCTCCTGAGTGAATCCTCATGTGATGTTTAAAGCCTTCTTTATATCTGTAACTCTTTCCACACTGATCACAAACAAAAGGCTTCTCTCCCTTGTGAATTCTCGTGTGAGCCTTAAAACCTTCTTTTCGTGTGAAGCTCTTTCCACACAGTTTGCAGGTGAAAGGTTTTTCTCCAGTGTGATTTCTCATGTGGGCATTAAGTTCTTTTTTCTGTTTAAAACTCTTTCCGCA
This sequence comes from allo-octoploid hybrid of Carassius auratus x Cyprinus carpio, assembly GCA_024542945.1. NCBI lineage: Eukaryota > Metazoa > Chordata > Actinopteri > Cypriniformes > allo-octoploid hybrid of Carassius auratus x Cyprinus carpio. The sequence continues at coordinate 61,554 of JANHFF010000198.1, read as the reverse complement.
CTGATCACATATGTAAGGCTTCTCTCCGGTGTGAACTCTCATGTGAATTTTAAGACTTCCTCTAATTGAGAAGCTCTTTCCACACAGCTCGCAGGTGTGAGGCTTCCCTCCGGTGTGAAGTTTTAAGTGGGCATTAAGGTTTTTTTTCAGTGAAAATCTATTTCCACACTGAGGGCACAGGAATGGCTTCTCTTCAGCATGGATCTTTAAGTGTACTTTAAGGCTGTCTTTTCGACTGAATCTTTTTCCACACTGATCACATATGTAAGGCTTCTCTCCGGTGTGAACTCTCATGTGGACTTTAAGGCTCTCTTTATGACTAAAACCTTTTCCACACTGTTGGCAGGTGAAAAGGCTCTCTCCCATGTGAACTTTCATGTGGATTTTAAGATTTCCTTTATGTGTAAAACTCTTCCCGCACTGTTGGCAGGTGTGAGGCCTCTCTCCATTGTGAACTCTCAAGTGAGCATTGAGGTTTTTTTTCTGTGTAAATCTTGTTCCACATTGAAGGCATATGAACAGCTTTTCTCCATCTCCATTGTGGATTTTCAAGTGAACTTTAAGGCTGTCTTTTCGAGTGAAACTTTTTCCACACTGTTGACAGGTGAAAGGCTTCTCTCCTGTGTGAACTCTCCTCTGGACTTTAAGGTTCCTAGTTTCTGTTTTATGAGTCTGTGAGTAACTAAAAGATTTTTCCCCAGTCATGAAATCATGGTATTTCTCAATCTGATCTTTCTCTTCCATTTCATTCAGTTCATGACTCTCCTCTTTCAGTGGCATCAGGTCTAGGGTGAAAAACAAAAACAAATGAACACCAGATTAATGGCACAAAGCAACAGACATGAAAAAAGATGTAAAACAAAATCCAACAACATGTATGCTGGATCCCTATATCTACTAAACAACTAAAAAAGGTGTAACCTGTAATTATAAATCGAAAACACCAGGTTATGAAACAGCATGTTAGATACAAAGAAAATAAATGAAACAAACAGAGATGTAAATACACAATGATAATGAATACAGACAGCTGTGCTTGTTAAATGAATATCCATGACAACAAATTAGTGGCAGGAAACTAGAGCAAAGAATCAGGTTACTGAAGACAAGCAAACTAAACCTCCATGAAAATGAAACTACAAACCCGATTCCAAAAAAGTTGGGACACTGTACAAATTGTGAATAAAAACAGAATGCAATGATGTGGAAGTTTCAAATTTCAATATTTTATTCAGAATACAACATAGATGTCATATCAAATGTTTAAACTGAGAAAATTTATCATTTTAAGGGAAAATAAGTTGATTTTAAATTTCATGGCATCAACACATCTCAAAAAAGTTGGGACAAGGCCATGTTTACCACTGTGTGGCATCCCCTCTTCTTTTTATAACAGTCTGCAAACGTCTGGGGACTGAGGAGACAAGTTGCTCAAGTTTAGGAATAGCAATGTTGTCCCATTCTTGTCTAATACAGGCTTCTAGTTGCTCAACTGTCTTAGGTCTTCTTTGTCGCATCTTCCTCTTTATGATGCTCCAAATGTTTTCTATGGTGAAAGATCTGGACTGCAGGCTGGCCATTTCAGTACCCGGATCCTTCTTCTATGCAGCCATGATGTTGTAATTGATGCAGTATGTGGTCTGGCATTGTCATGTTGGAAAATGCAAGGTCTTCCCTGAAAGAGACGATGTCTGGATTGGAGCAGATGTTGTTCTAGAACTTGGATATACCTTTCAGCATTGATGGTTTCTTTCCAGATGTGTAAGCTGCCCATGCCACACGCACTCATGCAACCCCATACCATCAGAGATGCAGACTTCTGAACTGAGCGCTGATAACAACTTGGGTTGTCCTTGTCCTCTTTAGTCCGGATGACATGGTGTCCCAGTTTTCCAAAAAGAACTTCAAATTTTGATTCGTCTGACCACAGAACAGTTTTCCACTTTGCTACAGTCCATTTTAAATGAGCCTTGGCCCAGAGAAAACGCCTGGGCTTCTGGATCATGTTTAGATATGGCTTCTTTTTTGACCTATAGAGTTTTAGCCGGCAACGGTGAATGGCACGGTGGATTGTGTTCACCGACAATGTTTTCTGGAAGTATTCCTGAGCCCATGTTGTGATTTCCATTACAGTAGCATTCCTGTATGTGATGCAGTGCCGTCTAAAGGCCCGAAGATCACGGGCATCCAGTATGGTTTTCCGGGCTTGACCCTTACGCACAGAGATTGTTCCAGACTCTCTGAATCTTTGGATGATATTATGCACTGTAGATAATGATAACTTCAAACTCTTTGCAATTTCTCTCTGAGAAACTCCTTTCTGATATTGCTCCACTATTTTTCGCCGCAGCATTGGGGGAATTGGTGATCCTCTGCCCATCTTGACTTCTGAGAGACACTGACACTCTGAGAAGCTCTTTTTATACCCAATCATGTTGCCAATTGACCTAATAAGTTGCAAATTGGTCCTCCAGCTGTTCCTTATATGTACATTTAACTTTCCCAGCCTCTTAATGCTACCTGTCCCAACTTTTTTGGAATGTGTAGCTCTCATAAAATCCAAAATGAGCCAATATTTGGCATGACATTTCAAAATGTCTCACTTTCAACATTTGATATGTTATCTATATTCTATTGTGAGTAAAATATAAGTTTATGAGATTTGTAAATTATTCCATTCCTTTTTTACTGACAATTTGTACAGTGTCCCAACTTTTTTGGAATCAGATTTGTAACACTGACAGAATGTTAGACATTACACCCTTTCCTGGAAGGTATGTCCAACTAGGGAAGAAAGGAGGGATGGAGTGAGGGAGGGAAGGAGGGAAGGAAGGAAGGAGGGAGGGAGGGAAGGAAAGGGCTCTGGAGGGGGACGAGGTGTTGGAAAAGGGCTGGAGACTAGTGACAATGATGGTGGGAGAAATCAAGGTGTGATGATGGTGGGAGAAGCCAGAAGCAAGAAGAGCCAGGTGGTGACTCAGAGAACAGCCAGGATAACAGTCCACAGGGAAGTTGAAAGAGGCAGGAGCCATGGTGGAGATTAGGTGGAGACAGAGAGCCAGAGGACTGAGGCAGAGCTGGTGTGACTGAGGACCAAGACAGAGCCAGAGGAATGGTGTCCATGACACAGGTAGAGTGATGTCTGACCAAGGTGGAACCAGAGGCATAAGGGAGCCAGGTGGAGCAGTAAAGACAATGATCTCTGGTGGAGCTGAGGGAGGGAGGAGCCATGATGGAGCTGATGGGCACAGAGCCTGGAGGCAGAGGATCTACTTGAGTGGGTAAAGCTGCTGACTGGAAGACCTGAGAATTATCATCACAGCATTGCATTACAGAAAAAAAGCCCTGTGGCTGAAGGTAACCATCTGCGGCGGTGGGTCTGAAAGAGAGGCTGAATCTTGCAGTGGAGTTGGGAGACGGAGGCTGAGAGGGAGTAGTGATGAAGGAAACTTGGTACAGGGCAAAGAAACTGGCTTAATGCTGGGCAGCACCAGCAGTGACGATGAAGATGACGTAGGAGATAAAGAGGTTGACAGGACCATTGGGGACATGAGATTCAACAGAAATTCAATATCCAATTCCTCAGAATAACCAGTAAATTTAAGCAACAGCTCACCCTCAGTGGTGGCAGCATTGGTGGGGTCTTCTTCCACTCCCACAAACTCCAAAAGCACTGTAATAGTGGCACAGGATGCTGTAGGCTCACACACCTGGTCAGACTCACTAGCCACTTTTCCACTGTTGGGCCAGTGCAAGCCAGGGCTCTCAAATTCATAACGAGATTACACCCCATTTTACATTCGCATTCTCCAATGAACAGTTAAGTTTTTGTGATTTTTTTTAAATAAAAGATCAATAGGATTAACAATGCAGATTTATTTTCACAGGTTTCTTTGTTCATATTTAAGAAGGGTACCAACAATTCTGACCATGACTGTATATATATATATGAAGAAAAATGACTGCGTATTTTCAGTTGTTTCCACTGTTAAGAAAAAAATGCAAGTGATCATGACACAGGCTCAAAGTCAGACTCGTGCTGAGAATTCTAATAAACTGTTGGACATGGGCCGGGCTAGTGCTTGAAAGTGTCAGGCCAGGGCTATGGCTATGGCTTGATTTAAGGCCCATGCAGAGCTCTAAGTTTGACATCTCAGGTAAGTCCTTCAGGGTGTCCTGGAGGGGCGAGATGTTTAAGTTGCAACATCTAGCTACTGGAGTGCCTCAGGGCTCAGTGCTTGGACCACTTCTCTTCTTCTTCTACATGTCATCTCTAAGATCTGTCATTCAGAAACATGGCTTTTCCCATCAATGCTATGCTAAAAACACACAACCTCTAATAGCAGCAAGATGATCCAATGGTAGCTGCTCACATCTCTGTCTGCCTGACAGACATTTCTTGCTGGATGAAGGACCACCACCTTCAACTCAACCAAAGACAAAGACAGAACTGCCACTGCACAACCTCTCCATTCAGCTAGGTTCATCAACTATAACTCCACCCAAAACAGCCAGGAACCTTGCAGTTGTGATAGATAATAAGTTAAACTTCACAGACCACATTGCTAGAACTGCCCAGTCCTGCACGTTTTCCTTACACAACATTAGGAAACACAGGCACTTGTCTAGTCCTAGCTCTTGTTCTATCCACACAAAACTATTTGCAATGGTCTCTTGGCAGGCCTTCCAGTATGCACTGTCAAGCCTCTGCAACTGATCCTGAATTCTACAGCAAGAGTGGACTTAAACAAGCCAAAAAAAGCACACGTCACACCTCTCTTCATCGATTAGCACTGGTTGCCAGTAGCTGCTCGCATCAAATCAAAGCCATTTTCAAAAAATGTCTAAAGACAACTTTTGCGGTGCTAGAAATGAGACTTGTCAATACACTTATATTGTTGCCCCTTTATTGGTTTGATTGCTTCTATTGTTGTCTTTATTCGTAATTTGCTTTGGATAAAAGCATCTGTTAAACGATAAAATATAAATGTCATTTGAGGTGCTTTACTTTAGCTTGATATGAATAAAAACTATGACGAAAAATGTTTGTTAAAGAGCTTTTTTCCCATGACTAAAACAAGATGATAATGAGATGACAATGTAAATTATGTAAATGTAAATTAGAGATAACTGTGACTATACCAACATGATATAAGATGACGATAAAAAAACTAAAATGTAATTAAAAAATAAAAACTTTACTTAAAGCTTTCTAGACAAAATATTATGACTGCTGGACATACCTCTACTACATGAGGTTTCATTTTTGTAGTTGCCAGATATCAAGAGTTCAAATCCCCAAATCAGAGCTTCTTTGTTAAAAGGATACAGTTTCGTACCCGGTGTTTACTCAATCTGTCAATTTTGCAATCTGGCAACCACGCATGTGTACAGAAGCGTCTACATTGATCTGAAAACACTGACAAACAAGTAAGCTGGAGTTTAGCGATCTCTGTGTGAGATAGTCTGTCTGAGTTACACTTTCATTTAAGCAGACTGTGTTCTGTCATGAGCCGTTTGTGCGGGATGGATTTCAACTAAATTGTTTGCAATTATGGTTGCTGAATAAATGCAGTTGTTTTAACAGAAAAACATTATTGTAAGAAAAAAGCTTGTTTTCACAACGTTTATTTGAAAATCAAAAATTCCCAAATTCCTCACGAGAGTGCATGTTACTGCACAGTGAGCCACAAATATGTATTTTGGAGAACAGATTTTGTGAAGTTTTGAATATTATCAGTTTCCATGTGCATCACATTAAATTGTAAAAAACATAAAAAAAGCTTTCGTTACTTTTAAGAAAGTGCCTAACTCAATCTTATTTCCATTAAAAAGTTATTATTTTGAGCGATGCTGAGATGACAAAAAATCTAATGTTGACAACAAATTTCATGGTTTGCTTTTTACAAAAAAAGTGTATTTGTTAGATACTGTTTAAGGCTGAACGATTAATCAAAATCCAACTGGAATCGTGATTTGGCTTGATGCAAAGGCTGTGATTTTTAATGAAATAAATATTTGCACAGTGCCAGTAGTAAATGCTGCTCATCTCTGCGAGCGCTGTGAGTCTGAGTCGCTTATAACCTGCATCTGATTAAGCAACACACTCCTAACATCCTCTCAAACTTAATGAGAAGTGCTTATAAACCTGTTGTTGAGAACATTACAACATGATTTCACTCCAAAGCATCAGTCAAGTGTTTTAAAATTACTTAATTTTCTGATCTGACGTGGCTTATTACAGAATGAGGCACAAAATATAAAAATGAAGAAATTACGGTCAAAGATTTTTATCATAACGATCATATAAAATACAAGTCACAGGCCTGTATGTTAACAAGTAACATTTTCTGTAAAATAAAATTAGTATTGTTATTAACTTATTCTTTTATCTAATTATTATTTTGTTATTTTTAAATTTGTTTTAAAAATCTTATTTAAATCACAATTAGATTTTCCCCCCCAAAATGTGCAGCCCTAATACTGTTGCTAAGTGAGAGAAATTGATTAATTTCCATTGTTTTAATTCAGAAGGAGATATTGGGTTTAATGTTACACAAATTACTGGCTATTTAAATAGCTAATTTAATGTGTGACATCATTAATTTAACAGAGATAAAGAGATTCATGACACAGAATGAGTGAAGAAAGACTTTGAGAATGAAAACCAACCTGTTTGTTCCTCAGACTCTTCTTGTTTCAGACTGAATACTTCTTTAATCTTCACATCTTCTCTCTCCTCTTTAACTGACGCCATCTCTGTTTGTGTCTCAGTCTCTTCATGTTTGACTCTGAATGTGTCTTCAATCTTCACGTCTTCTCTCTCCTCTTTAATAAACTCCATCTTTATAACAGTGTGTCTCAGTCTCTTCATGTTTGACTCTGAATGTGTCTTCAATCTTCACGTCTTCTCTCTCCTCTTTAATAATCTCCATCTTTATAACAGTGTGTGTCTCAGTCTCTTCAGCAGGAGCTTCTCTGTGTTTAAGATCAGAATAATTAACACATAATAAACCCAATCTAAATCTCTGGGTGTGTCTCAATCAGCTCCCTAGTTCAGTAGTCAGCACACTAGTAAGGGAGTCAGCCAGAGTGAGAGTTAATCACCTGATTAGACAAAAACACTCAAAACTAGAAATTAATAAAAGAACACAGATCATACAGAGAATTAATATTTAGGCATTCATGATTTACAGTTGGTGCATACAGATTATATTGAAAACACTTTCATTTTCATTTTTATAAAAACATTGTGAGAGGAGTAGGTCATTCCAGGTGTGTGTGTTGTATTTACACTGCTGTACTGCAGTGATTCCAGGTGTGTGTGTGTGTGTGTGTGTGTGTGTGTTGTATTTACACTGCTGTACTGTAGTGTGTTTTCAGCGTGCTGTGATTCAAGTGCTTACAAACAGTCAATCATTTTCACAAGCATTTGATTCGGTCTGAACTGGTTTAAAAAAAGCTCAGTTTCTCTATCAGTATTTGAAAATGACCAAACAGAGTGTTTATAATGTACTGATTTACAACAAAAGGGAACGGAATGAGACGCATCTTTTCTGTTACTCGTGTGTGGATGTGCTTTACTCATAAAAACTGTTCATTAATGTTGTTATGTGCATTATAAAATCATATTTTAAAAATAAGCGATTAATTTCAAAGTTCTCTATAAAACCATTCAAACGGGTTGTATTGATTTAAACTCTTTAAAGGATTAAAAACAAACCTTTCTTCAGCAGAATCACAGACGCAGGAGTGCGGCGCAGACTTATGACGTCACGTCACCACACCAAAATAAAAGTCCCGTTCACACGCTTAAAATAATAGAAATTCACAGACAGAAAAAACCTCCAGTGAGAAGATAAAGGATCGAAAACACAGATTTCCAAAGCTATTTATACCGCTGATATTTTTTTTTTCAAAATGTTCTGACTTGTATCTAAATGTAAACACGTGCGAAGTGATCGCAAATATAACACCAACTACAGAGCATTTGTGATGTTCTCAATCATGAATAAAGTCAAGTATCTCGATCTTCATGTTACAAAGGATTGGACAGAACTGTTGAATATTACTAACTCGTTAGGAATTTAAGAAATTAAACTTTACAATTAATGCATCTTATTCGGTCTCGGTTTCTCCAGGATATAAATACAATTTCAACTTTTTGATGGTGGGTTAAAAACAAGTGATTTTGACTGTCAGAGTGAAAGTGATCTGAAAATGCTCAGTGTGGATCTTGAGAAAAGTAAAATAAAATAAAATAGAAGTCCTCTCTGTTCTCTTTATCTGGCTCATGCCTTCACGGTTAATTGAAAGCTCAGTGCATTATACTTAAAAATACTTTATTTATACCAAACATTTTATAACATCATGAAGGATGATACTTTTCTTTCACATAAATCCACAGTATGCTGAATTTAGTGTTATTCACCATCCTTACCAAAGACACCCATCTCTAGAGCTGTCCCCATATTTTTTCTGACAGATTAGTTCACATTTAAAAGATTTATAACACAAAAACCACACATAACACAGTTGACAGGTAAGAAAGAACTTAGTATCCATAAAGCATCGTCAACACACACACACATAATATATATTTTAACGTTAGTAAATATATATTATATAATTATAACGGTTAATGAAGTCATGACTAAGCAGAAATAGATTGACACTGAATTATCAACATTGTCAACTGTTACAGCTGATGGGTAACACAGTTGACATTTCGGCCATTTTTGGTGCACTGTGCAAACTGCTGACCTTGGAATAGTTAGTCCATGACCTTGATTGACTTTTGTTTTTATATTCTTTGTCTACATATTTATAAATATAACATATGACGCAAGTTCACCAGAACATGTTGATAACACAGTTGACGGTCAGTTAATCTACTCTATGTGCAGACAATAATGTGGATGAAATATTGAAGAGGAGAAGTTATGACTTTCCACACTGTCTTCAAATTTCCCTCCAAAAAAGGAAAATATGTCATCTGATGTTGGACATGTGACTTTGGAACAAACAGTTGCTGAATTGTAGGGGTTTTATAGGGAGTAACAAAGTTGACACTGATTTCTCCGACATGTGCAAAATGGATGATTTAATGTAGATGCATGAGCAAAAATATTTTTAAAACATCTTTCTCATATTTTAATGATTATTGTGGACAAATATTTATAAGAAATATAGATAGAAACATGTATTTTAGAGCTAATCTGAATTGCAAAAACTCACATTTACCAAATCGGACAGCAAATTCCAATACAGAATATGCCATTTCTGCAGAATAAAAGTTGATATCTGTTAATTTTTTGTATTATATTAATTAGAAATGTCCCCTGATATAAAAGTTATCATTGTTTGAAGTGAAAAATAATTGAAAAACGAGTAAAATTGATAATAGAGTCCATGGACATGACATGTACCCCTAATTATAGAATGACTCCGCTATGATGCCCTTGGAAATGTATTCCACACTTGATAGATTCTGACCGCTCAAACCAGGTTTGTGGTGACTTTTTCATCTACATTTAGCATATAATCAGTGTGCTAAGAGCATTTCAAAAGAATTATAATTGTTAAAACTGGTAAAATTATTGGTAGATGGCAAGGAAAGACAACTTAACCTGTGGAATTGCTAGTTAACCTTGTTTTCTGCTCATGATGAGGGTGTTTTGATTATTATGTGCATTTGTTGTTTTTAGTAGATACTTATTTTAAGCAAAATATAAAAATGGAAAAGGCTGAACCCCATAGAAGCAATGTTTTTTCTTTCTTTCACTTGGCCTTTTGCATTACATTCTAAATGTAAATATCATAACAGCTTGATAAAACATCTGATCTTTTCAATATTCATATCTAAAAGGAGCAGTCTGAGCTCGTAAAAAGAAAAAGAAAAAGAAAAACAGAGAGAGGATAGCAGGCAAAAGATTTCTCATGTGAGAAACTGTCTCACATTCATTGCAGCACCAAGCACACCATCACTGGATCTGAAATGTCTTTGGAACCACCGGAGAATATAAGAGTGTGTATGCCTTTAATTAGTGTTGTTCATCTTTGTTGATAGGCCTGTCAGTTACTACAGGGCTCCAATGCTTGTTGAAAGTACATGAATTTCAGACACATGGAATCAAGGACTGTAAAGATCACTTGCATTTGCAGCTAAATTTCCAAATTGAACTCCATTTTTAAGAATAGGCAGAAGCCAATGGCTCTGATGACTTGATTGATGACTTCTCTGTCTGTCTGTCTACAGTTTTCCTGGCTTCCCTGGCTTTTCTTCCAGAAGGTTGATCTTGGGTGCCAGATCAGAGACCAGCGATTTTTTTGATTACATGCACAAAATTGTTGTTGATAGCCTCAGTTTATGGTGATTGTTCAGTTACCACTTACACTGTTATAATCCTTTTGCAAATGACTCTCTTCTCTTTGCACAGGTGGGTGGAGAGTCTCTCTGTCTTTGCAGTGACCTCCCAGTGTATCTGGGTGTCAAGTTTTTTTTTCTTCGAAAGGCCAACCTCAAAGAAGTCACAGCCTCTAAGAAAGTGATCAACAGTGGAATTTTCTGCTTTGAGGTGCTGTTAAAGCCACTTGGAAGGAAGCTGACACCCCACAGACAGAAAGTCAGAGCATTATACATTTTATTTACATTATACATATTAATATGTAGTATTTATAAATAAACGTCAATTGCAATGTCAACATTTTGCACTAGGCTTGTTGAGATCACTGCATAAACGTTTATTTGAAATGTATTGTGCACTTTATTTTCTAAGCACATATAATCTACAAATAAGGAATTTTAAGCAATGTTTTATTTTCTGCCGCGCTCATTTCTTAATATGAACTCATCAAATTAGCTCAGGTTTGTAGTTGACAATAGCAATACAGTTTTTGTTTTAAAGCAATAAGGCACAGTTTGGAGAAATAATATTCTGAAGTAGGGATGCACTGATCTCAGGTATACTGACACTGGTATGCACCCAGTATTACACGCATGTGGTACTCACACTGGTTCTCATTAAAATGCTCTGATAGGTCTCATTTTAAAGTAAATACAGTCAGCTTGTCATGGTTTCGGTTTCCCTTCTCCTTTTTTTCCCTTCTGCTGTTTCCCATTATCTCTCCTCTACCGCGCTAATTGATTCACACCTGTTCTCTCTTTCCTCTAATCAACTTTGCTATTTCTAGTTCCCCTTTTTTCCTCGCTCCTTGCCAGATTATTTTGTTGACGAAGCACGAGCTTGAGCACGGCAGACTCTGCGGAACCGGACGGACGTCACATTCAGGCGACGGTGGATTGTTTGGACGGAGCGAAGGCAGATTGCAATCGAACTGTATCGTGAGTGTAGCAATGGGATATAGTTCAGATGGTAGCGATGATGGATTTCCTTCAGATATGGAGGTTAGCCAAACAAAAAAGGCAAGGAAAAAATCTTGGTCTGAAGCGAGTAGTGGAGGAGAGAATACTCCAAGACAAGTTAACAAAAAGATTAAAGCCAAACCTAAGGGAAGCAGTAGGCCTGATGATGACAAGCAGGAAGAGTGGAAAGTTATTATTACGCTTAGTAATGATAAAGGTCACTTTCACCCAGTTCATGTGACTAAAGCAATTGAGAAGGATATGGGGAAAATTAAATATGCTAAACTACTGAATAACAGAAGAATTCTAATTTCAGCAGTAAATAAGAAGCAGCAGGAAATGATTTTGAAAATGAGCAACCTTGGTGGTGGAAATATTAAAGTGCATGTACCCGGAACGACAGCAAAGCTAAGAGGAGTGATTACAAATGTTCCTTTGGAAATGTCTGTGGAGGATGTGAAGAGTGAGATAAAAAGTGGGAATGTACTAGAGGTGAAAAGACTTCAAAATAATAAAAATGGTGTTAAATCAGATAGTCTATCTGTAATGATTATTTTTGAAAAATCTTTGCCTTGTGAAGTTCAAATAGGGTGGATCAATTACAAAGTTAGGGAGTATATTCCCCAACCGTTAAGGTGCTTTAAGTGCCAGAGAATGGGACATACAGTACAACAATGTAAATGGAGACAAAGATGTGCGAAGTGTGGAGGAGAACATGAATATGGTAAATGTAATAAGGATACCAAGCTACAATGTTGCAACTGTGGAGGTGAGCATAGTGCTGCATATGCTGGATGTGTGGTCCAGAAACAAGCTAAAGAAGTACAGAGGTACAAGGTTGTGAATAAGGTGTCATATGCAGAGGCTATTAAAAGTATGGGCAAATATGAAACCAAGGAAAATAAACCAACAAAATGTCATGAAAATCTGAATGAAAGTGCAATGCATGGAGCAGGCCTACCCCAGAGGTTAGGCAAAAGGAGATGTCAGCCAGGACCAGTAGACACTACACCAGCAACCACACAGCAACCATGTAAGCATAAGTGTATAGTGGAGGAGAACATATTGATGGTGGAAAAAAAGAGCTTTATAGCTTTTATATGTAAAGTGGTGAATGTTGCCACACGACAAGAAAGGAAAAGTGACAGGATCAAGACAGTGGTAGAAGCTGCAGAGGAGTTCTTAGGTATTAAAGATTTAAAAGCTGAAGAAATACATGGCATGCTAAGTACTAATAATGATGGAGGGTCTCAGAGTATTATATAAGTTTATAATGGTATTCCACCTTTTGCAATGGAATGCTAGGAGTCTGATTGCAAACGGACAAGAATTTAAAAAATTTGTAGTAGAATCTGAAGTCAAATTTGATATTGTTTGTATTCAAGAAACTTGGCTACGACCTCACCTTGATTTTATTTTACCTGGCTATGAGTCTGTTAGGTTTGATAGAGATGGAAATCAGGGTGGAGGATGTGCAACATTTGTAAGGGATGGGATACCATTTAGAAGAATAGGAACTACAACAGAAATAGAATGTGTAATTACTGAAATTTATAAAACAGATGGACACTTAGTAGTAATCAACTTATATAACCCTTGTAAATCACTAAGCCAAGAAACCTTAGAAGAAATAATGAGACAAGGAAATGGGAAAGAAATATGGTGTGGAGACTTCAATGCACATAATAGTCTTTGGGGAAGTAAGCATACTGATAGAAATGGAGAAGCAGTGGAAGAACTGATGGATGTTAGGCAATTAGTATGTTTAAATAATGGAAATGGCACAAGAATTGACATACGTACTAACACAATGTCATGTATTGACCTCACGCTTGTTTCTAATAATATGGCAAACTCTTGTGAATGGAAGGTAAAGGAAAGTACAAGTATTGGAAGTGATCATTTTCCAATTCTTTGCTCTATAAATATTGAAATAGATCTCCAAGAAAGGCCTAATCATAAGAAGTGGGACTTTGCTAAAGCTGATTGGGTAAAATTTAAAGAAATTTGTTGTACTTCAGCAGAGACAATTTCAATGCAGGGTGATATTGAGGAATGTGCATCTGAAGTTACACATTTAATATTGAATGCAGCATTAAAAAGCATACCATATAAGGTAGTTGGGGGGAAAAGAAAAATGGTCCCATGGTGGAATGATACATGTACAAAAGCTATTAAAGAACGAAATAGGGCAATGAGAATGTTAAGGAATAACCTGAATCAAGATAATTTAATTAATTATCAGAAGAAAAAGGCTCAGGCAAGAAGAATAATTAAGAAGAGTAAACAAAATGCATGGAGGAGCTATTGTTCTACTATAGGGAGGGAAGTAAAAATAGGAGAGGTGTGGTCAATGCTAAAGAAAATGAGTGGGAAAAAAGTGTATGCTAAAATACCAGTATTAGAGGATGATGGAATACTGGCAATAACAGACAAAGAAAAGGCAACGCTGTTGGGAAAGAAGTTTGCCAGTGTGCATAGTGGTGACCATTTAGATGATATCCATAGACTACATAAAGAGAAGGTTCTTAAGGAAAATAGGGATGTGTATATTAAAAAAGATAATGAGGAAAGTACTATGGATGCAGAAATGAATATGAATGAACTAGTGATAGTATTAAATGGTATTAGGAATACTGCTACAGGAGAAGATCAACTGAGTTATGTTATGTTCCAGAAACTACCTGAAAAAGTATTACAGATAATATTACACTTATTTAACAAGATATGGGAAGAAGGTAAAATACCCAAAAGCTGGAAGAGTGCGTTAATATTGCCATTTAATAAACCTGGGAAAAATTCTAATAATGCTGGTAACTATAGACCTATCGCCCTAACATCACATCTCTGCAAGTGGATGGAGAAGATACTAGTTAGAAGACTTAACTACACCCTTGAACACAGAGGATTATTTGCACCATATCAAAGTGGGTTCAGAAAAGGGCGTTCCACAATGGATGCTGTTGTGAAAGTAAGCAATGAGATAGAGAAAACATTTAAAATGAAAGAAATAATGAGTATTGTATTCTTTGATATTGAAAAAGCTTATGATTCCATGTGGAGGGAGGGGTTACTAATTAAAATGAATAAAATGGGAATTAGAGGTAAGTTATATAACTGGGTATTAGAATTTCTGTCAGAAAGAAGATTTAGAGTCAAAGTGGGATCAGACGTATCTGAGGAATTTGAAATTGTTAATGGAATTCCACAAGGCAGTGTTATTAGTCCAGTTTTATTTAATGTTATGATCAATGATATTTTTATGAATCTAGATAGAAGGATTGGGTCAGCTCTGTATGCAGATGATGGGGCCATATGGGTAAGAGGACGAGATGCCATAAGGGTGAGAAGTAAAATCAAGGAAGCAATAGGAAAGGTAGAACAATGGTCGTATAATTGGGGATTTAAGCTTTCTACAAGTAAGTCTTGTCATATGATATTTACCAGGAAGAAAGGGATAGATAAACAGAAGCTACAGTTATATGGCCACAATATGGAAACAGTAGATCATTTTAAATATCTTGGTATTTGGTTAGATCAAAAGGGAACATGGAAAATACACATTGAAAAGGTGGAATCAAAATGCAAGAAAGTCATAAATTTAATGAGAGCGGTAGTGGGGAAAGATTGGGGAGCAAATAAACAATCATTAATGTATATTTATAGGGCTCTAATGAGGTCAACAATAGATTATGGATGTTATGTTTATGGAGCAACAGCTAAAACCCATTTATTGAAGTTAGATAGAGTAAGTAATAAAGCATTGAGGATCTGTGCAGGTGTAATGAGATCAACACCAATTAAAGCAATCCAGGTTGAGTTAGGAGAAGTGCCCTCAGACCTGAGAAGAGATAAACTCATGCTTATATACTGGAGTCGCTTAAGTGGATGTGGGTTTGAAAACCATGCTAAGAGCATTATTCAGGAATGTTGGGAGTATAGTTCTTTTAAAGGTAATGGTTTTGGATGGGTAATAAAGACTAAATCAGAGGAATATAGAGTAAATAATATATGGCTTAACTCCCCTACACCTATCAGTAATATCCCTATTTGGTTATTTCCAAGAACTGAGATAGACTTAAATATATTGGAATTAAAAAATGAATGGGAAGAGAGTAGGAAAGGACATTTGGCAAGTCAGTACATAAGGAACAAATATTACAGTTATTTAGATATGTATACAGACGGATCTAAAGATGAAGAGGACAAGGTAGGAATAGGAATATATATACCAACAATGAATATAAGCATTGGGAAAAGATTACCCGATCAGGCATCAGTGTACACGGCAGAGATGATGGCGATTATTGTAGGACTGCAGTGGGTTGAGGAAGTAAAACCAGACAGAGTGGTGTGTTGTGTTGACTCTGTAGCAGCTCTTTATAGTATTCAAAATATGAAATCTAATAGAGAAGATCTAATGCTAGAAATTCAACAAAGTTTATTTAGATTACAGAGACTACGGATAGATGTGAGATTCTGCTGGGTACCTGCCCACACAGGTGTACAAGGGAATGAGGGAGCAGACAATATAGCAAAAAAATCAACTAAGATGAACAATGTCATAAATATACCTCTTGGAAAAGGAGAAGCTAAGGCGATAATTAAAAAAGAAATGTTAAAGAAATGGCAGGATAGGTGGGATGTGGATAAAAGTGGAAGGAAATATTACAGCTTGCAAAAATCTATTAATGCTCAGGGTGTGAATAGAAGTAACAGAAGAGAGGAGAGTGTTTTAACCAGGCTAAGGTTTGATCACACAGGGTTAAATAAAACACTGTTTTTAATGGGCAAAAGTCCATCAGATGAATGTTTGGAATGTAGGTCCAAGGAAGATGTAGAACATGTATTGCTATATTGTAAGAAATATAGAGATGAGAGGATGAGGCTAAAACAAAAGATAAGTCAGACAGGAAGGAAGTGGAACCTTGAAGGTTTATTAGGCACAACAGGAGATGGGGTAAAGGATACACAGAAATCAGTTATACAATATCTAAAAAATATAGGGATATACAATAGGATATAGAATAATTTTTTTTTTTTTTTTATTATTATTATTATTTTTTTTTATATAAAGTAGTACCAATGGATATAGCTCATGTTACATACTCTGATACAGTAGGTGGCGGTATGCACCTTTAAAAGTCATGGTTGCAATCTGCCAAAAAAATGAAAAGAAGAAGAAGAAGAAGATTATTTTGTTTGCTATTGATGCATGAAGCTGCACTAACCCTTTATTCCTGTCGTGTCCTGTCCTGTCCTGCATATTGAACCTTCAGTCTCAGGTCTGATCTAACTGTGCTCTGTACTTACCTGTCGCTCTGCACTCTGTCCAGTCCGGCCGACGCTGACGAGCCTCCTGCACAGTCTCCTCTCCAGCCATCTGACCTTGTTTCTTTAGAGAGAAAGGAGGACAGCGAACGCCTTTCTCTGTGCGCTGACAGTGTGCTGACCCGTTTACGAGGAAGGACTTTCTGTTACTGATTTACATTGAAAAGAGACTTTCTGTTCACCGTTTGTGTGCCTGCTCCTCGGCTGCCTTTTGTTATTTATCTGAAGACTTGTTTTTCTGTTACACTGCTATTCCCTATTAAAAGTCTTCATTTGCATTTCGCTTTTGGGTCTTACCTCTCCTCACTACAGAATAATCTGGCCAGCAATGGACCCAGCGAATGCAAGCCCGATTCAGACTGCTGTTGAGCTGCAAGGAGCCATGCTCGGGAAACATGACACGGAGCTAGCCGCTGTAAGGATCCACCCGCCAGCCCAAAAAGTGGAATCCAGCGGCCTGGTCAAAGGTTTAATGCGTATTCGGTCTTTTATTTGCGCTTCTGAATTTATCAGGATTTAGTTTGAATTTTAGTCTAGCTCCATGTTTAATCTGACTCCATTTTCACGTGATCATTAAATTTGGGCAATATTTCTATCAAAAGCTGATCACAGATATCGATTGTTTATTAATTTAGATATTTGAGTATTCTGAAAATCCCATACTTTCAATTATTCGTTCACTGCAGACCCGGTATCGCTTTAGAAGTAACATTTCAGCCGATTGAATGCTCTTCCCGGACACAAACTCGTCAGTCTGATCTTAAACATTGGATGAAGGGTAAATATCTACCTTTAAGTCAGTCGGGCCCTGCTTACTCGTACAAAAAGCATAGTTTTTATATATTTACGAAAACTGCAACTTATTTAAGACAGTGTTAGTCAGAAATCGAAATGGACTCAATTGATGTGCCCCATGCTCCATCTATTAAACCTTTCGTATGAACAATCCTGAACACAGATTTGAGGTAATACCTTCGCTTTAATCTACTAGTAATAATGAATTAAGAATAATGCAGAATAAATCAAATATAACAATTTATTATCAGTCAGGTAAAATTGTATCATGCCAATTACATAATGAAAATAATTAGAAGCCAATTTAGAAAGGATAGTGTAATTGTAAATCACATTGTAGTTGTGTTGCAACTTTGCTTCTGCACAAAGACACTGTAGCCATATTGGGAACGGCCAAGTGATCCATGCAGGAGGCACACAAATTTAACATAGTCACACATGTAACAGTTATCCTAATTTAAGACACATGGTCTAAAATGCATAGCAAAGCACTCAGGTGTTTTAGAGAATAAACTTAACTAGCCAATGTGTACATGTAGTAGCACAAACAACTATACAGTGTGCTCTGTAGGCACAATGTGTTTAACACAATTACATAATAGTATACCTGACTTCAGGAAGATACATAGTATGGAGCATATGAAATACACTCCACACTACGGGCTTTCTGGCAACAGAATCGCCCAGTAGTGTTTTGTCACTTCCCTTAAATACTCAGACCAGACAACAAATAATCTTCAAATCAGCTGTAAAAACATAAAAGACCTTTTGGTTTTTTTAGATTCCCGTGATCACATCAGGGTCACACCTGGCTGGAGATAAACATTCTCAAAGACCCCTAAAGGGGGACACACCCCCTTCACAGCAGAACACAGTTCTACAAAAGTTTTCAATCTTTCTCATAATATAAATGACTACTTTGAAATTGAGACCATTTTACCAATCGCACAGAGACCTTTAAAGTGACACCAAACATGAAAAGTTTACAATCATGAATCCTGAAGATATAGTAAATGTTTTATGTGAGCGTAACAACTTTTAGTTGACAAAAGTAAGTGTTACAGAATATCACAATAAACAAATAGACAACAATTCTACAATACCAAAGCAGAATGCTAAACAGCTGAACAACCACCAACTTTGTTGGGAAGTCGTGGCCTAATGGTTAGAGAGTCGGACTCCCAATCGAAGGGTTGTGAGTTCGAGTCTCGGGCCGGCAGGAATTGTGGGTGGGGGGAGTGCATGTACAGTTCTCTCTCCACCTTCAATACCACGACTGAGGTGCCCTTAAACAAGGCATTGAACCCCCAACTGCTCCCCGGGCGCCGCAGCATAAAATGGCTGCCCACTGCTCCGTGTGTGTGTTCACAGTGTGTGTGTGTGCACTTTGGATGGGTTAAATGCAGAGCACAAATTCTGAGTATGGGTCACCATACTTGGCTGAATGTCACGTCACTTTCAACTGTAACTGCAGGAACAGGCTGGGCAGGACAAAGACACCGCTCTGGAGAAAGCTCTTGGGGGAACAGTTTTCTCCCAGTCTGGTAGCTGGAACGCTGCTTTTATGCTGGCTCACTCTTAATTGGTAAGCAGTTACAGCTGGGAGCAATCAACTACCTGCCAGGCATATTGAGTAGGAGGAGGCAAGAAGAAACAAAGAAAGAAGAAAAAAAACAACAACACACATTAAAGAAAATATAAATCAATAAAGACTTCGCCTCTGGACGTAACACTTGCCATATCATCTGTATATAGTGAAAAAAATGTGCCAAAGTTCAAAAATCTTTTGAAAATATTGCTTAACATTTATTTAACCATTGCAAAAGTACAAACCCGATTCCAAAAAAGTTGGGACACTGTACAAATTGTGAGTAAAAAAGGAATGGAATAATTTACAAATCACATAAACTTATATTTTATTCACAACAGAATATAGATAACATATCAAATGTTGAAAGTGAGACATTTTGAAATGTCATGCCAAATATTGGCTCATTTTGGATTTCATGAGAGCTACACAATCCAAAAAAGTTGGGACAGGTAGCAATAAGAGGCCGGAAAAGTTAAATGTACATATAAGGAACAGCTGGAGGAACAATATGCAACTTATTAGGACAATTGGCAACATGATTGGGTATAAAAAGAGCCTCTCAGAGTGGCAGTGTCTCTCAGAAGTCAAGATGGGCAGAGGATCACCAATTCCCCCAATGCTGCGGCCAAAAATAGTGGAGCAATATCAGAAAGGAGTTTCTCAGAGAAAAATTGCAAAGAGCTTGAAGTTATCATCCTCTGCAGTGCATAATATCATCCAAAGATTCAGAGAATCTGGAACAATCTCTGTGCGTAAGGGTCAAGGCCGGAAAACCATACTGGATGCCCGTGATCTTCGGGCCCTTAGACGGCACTGCATCACATACAGGAATGCTACTGTAATGGAAATCACAACATGGGCTCAGGAATACTTCCAGAAAACATTGTCGGTGAACACAATCCACCGTGCCATTCGCCCGTCGCCGGCTAATACTCTATAGGTCAAAAAAGAAGCCATATCTAAACATGATCCAGAAGCGCAGGTGTTTTCTCTGGGACAAGGCTCATTTAAAATGGACTGTGGCAAAGTGGAAAACTGTTCTGTGGTCAGACGAATCAAAATTTGAAGTCCTTTTTGGAAAATTGGGACACCATGTCATCCGGACTAAAGAGGACAAGGACAACCCAAGTTGTTATCAGCGCTCAGTTCAGAAGCCTGCATCTCTGATGGTATGGGGTTGCATGAGTGCGTGTGGCATGGGCAGCTTACACATCTGGAAAGGCACCATCAATGCTGAAAGGTATATCCAAGTTCTAGAACAACATATGCTCCCATCCAGACATCGTCTCTTTCAGGGAAGACCTTGCATTTTCCAACATGACAATGCCAGACCACATACTGCATCAATTAAAACATCATGGCTGCGTAGAAGAAGGATCCGGATACTGAAATGGCCAGCCTGCAGTCCAGATCTTTACCCATAGAAAACATTTGGCGCATCA
Source organism: allo-octoploid hybrid of Carassius auratus x Cyprinus carpio (assembly GCA_024542945.1). Classification (NCBI taxonomy): domain Eukaryota; kingdom Metazoa; phylum Chordata; class Actinopteri; order Cypriniformes; species allo-octoploid hybrid of Carassius auratus x Cyprinus carpio. The sequence continues at coordinate 41,030 of JANHFF010000198.1, read as the reverse complement.
TAAAGAGGAAGATGCAACAAAGAAGACCTAAGACAGTTGAGCAACTAGAAGCCTGTATTAGACAAGAATGGGACAACATTCCTATTCCTAAACTTGAGCAACTTGTCTCCTCAGTCCCCAGACGTTTGCAGACTGTTATAAAATGAAGAGGGGATGCCACACAGTGGTAAACATGGCCTTGTCCCAACTTTTTTGAGATGTGTTGATGCCATGAAATGTAAAATCAACTTATTTCTCCCTTAAAATGATACATTTTCTCAGTTTAAACATTTGATATGCCATCGATGTTGTATTCTGAATAAAATATTGAAATTTGAAACTTCCACATCATTGCATTCTGTTTTTATTCACAATTTGTACAGTGTCCCAACTTTTTTTGAATCGGGTTTGTAAGTAAATTTGTCATCTCGGTTTTTAGTGTCTATTTAAAATGAGACACATCTCTTTATTTTATATATATATATATATATATATATATATATATATATATATATATATATATTTCACAATTATTTTAATCTCCAACCTGTTTTAGATAGTTGTGCTTTGCTTCTTATGCTTTGCTAAAAAACGTGTTGGGTTGCTCCGCTCTACACACATGGAAGGATCGTGAATGCATTTTCTGTGCTGAACCCCGCAATGAGTTTACCAACACTCGCAGTGCTGATCACGGAGTGAGCGTGTTTCAAGTTTTTATGGACATAGGGCTGGCACGTGCATATTGGTGAACTATGCAGCTGCCTAGGGCGGCAAAAAGGACAGAGATCTTATTTTATAGTAATGCTGCCCCCCCACCCTTGACCACTGTATTCATAAGCTTAACAGAATCGTGTGTGATTAGTTATAATGCGCAATGCTGTATAAATGCATAAAAATAAATATGATGCAACATGAGCATATCCAAATTTAATACTGCAATCGACACTTTCCATTTAATTTTATTTTCATTTCATTCATGACAACCATAACAGATTTAGTTTAATTGTAAAGGGCCACTTTTGTCCAATTTGGTGGCATTTTATTTCCGACACTTGGTAAGGGGAAGGCTAACCTTTAAGGCTGATTTATACTTCTGCGTCGGACCTACGCCGTGACCTACGCCCGAAGCCTTACGTGCACCTCTCCAAAAATCTAACAGCACGTCAATTCTACATGAACCACAAGTGCTGTGATTGGTCTGCTAGAACCCCTCCCTCAGTATGTACTTGAGTTTGGTGTGTGTTTATAATGTTACGCCTTCTTATATAAAATAAAACTAAGCAAAGAACAAGTATGTTAACATTTATAATACTACATAGCATTATACATCAGAAGTTGTCTGCGACAAACAATGTTGATCTGCCGTGGTACAAGTCATTGTGGAGATTGAAAGAATGCCACGTCTTCTGCTGTTCTGTTGTTGTCTCCTTTTGTAGTTTTAAATAATGATTTAATGATTTGATATTTATTTGCAGCCGTCACGGCTATAATGCTTCTCTGACGAGCCGCTTCTTCTTCTTCTTTTGTCGTGGTACTGCGGGTTACACCAGCAACAGGCCCGTGGACACTGCAGACTGGCGGGTTGTATGTGTACGCGGACAACGACGCAGAAATATAAATGAAAACTGACACATAGCCTACTGCGTAAAGTCTAGGTCCGAAGCAGAAATTTAAATCAGCCTTTATTGCGTGCATAATATTTACACCATATATTAATATGTAAGATGTTTCTAACCCCTATGAATATCTGTGCACACCAGCGACGGGATTTCAGCTGTACGAGCACAGCTGTAAGCCTGGAACAGATTTCAGTGTCTCTTATTGAAAATGAACTACAGAGACGTTTGCTTTTTGTGTCCTGAACAGCATTTACATGGATCTGCTCACCTGGAATTCTCCCAAATCTTTAGATGGCCACTTCAGGGCTGTACATACACTTCATTTGCATTTGCAGCTGTACTAGTGGTTGTTGTTGTTGTTTTTGAAAAAAATCAGAAAACATGCTGGTGTCTGCTTTTATTTTAGTGCAACTGTATCAAAAAACAACATCTGAAGTCTTTCACATGCATCTTAAAGGTGGTGTTTAATTGTGAGTGTATAAATAGGGGCTTGTGCTGGCCCTGTGGACATGTTTAAGATTTTAACCTCTGCAAACAATGAAATATTAGTAGTTACATTTTACAGTTGTACTATGAAATAAAACGGTTATCTTAAATACTTAATTTCTGCCATATTAAATGTTTAATTAAGCTTAAGCTTACAGTAATGTCAATTGTTTTTTGATCCCAAATAAATAGATTATACTTGTCTAGGTGGGTTGTGGATGGGTTGTGGAATGGAAAAGTTTGGGAACCCCTGTCCTAGAGGCTTCTGTCCTAGAGCAGGAAGTTACATCTCTCCTCCTAAAGGAAGCGGTAGAGGAGGTTCCTCCTTTGGACTTTAGCTGCTACTTCCTCTTTCCAAAGAAGGACGGGGGTTTGCGCCCCATTTTGGCCCTGCGCCATCAGAATTTTTCCCTCTTACAAAGGGAAATTCAAGATGCTAACATTAAAAAAGATCTTTGCGCAGATCCAAGCTGGGGACTGGTTTGTTACCGTGGACCTGAGGGATGCCTATTTCTGCATTCAAGTTATTCCACAGTACCAACATCAGCACCATCTATTATCTCTATACATTTTCTCCCATGCTGTCATTCAGTTATGGCAGTGGTTCTCAACTGCTCTCAATACTGCAAGCCCTCCTTACCTTTTCTACTCACATAAAAAATTGTATTCTAGTGCTAATACTTTTACAATCCACGTAATTATTTTCAAACAAAACAAATTCAAGTTAGATTTAAACATTCAGTGTTCTTTTTTGCAAACATACACACTGCAGATATTCTGTACAACTTAAAAGTACTTAAGAGTATGTAAATCTCCATTATAAAGTAACTTTTATCAAATAAGCACAAGTCAACCTGCCGTACCAAACAATAACACAGGGAGATGCCAAAGGACTGCATATAAACTACTAAACAGATCCATTCAGAATGGACTGGGCCATGTGACCAATCAGAGCAGAGCAGGCTCACGGAAAGGAGGGGTTTAGAGAGACTGAATCTCAGAACTCAAGAATCTCAGAATCGTTTACGGATCACTGAGAACTGAGGTGAAATTTAAGTATATTTTGAGAAAACAAGTGTTTTTTGACCCGGCATGCATGTAAACCTGTTGTAGGACACTCCCAAAACAACAGTAGGAACCTTGAAAATGGCACTTTAAAAACTGCTTTGATTTTCTACATTTGATAATGTCTGAAAGGCACTGAATACCAGGAATGACCCACGCTGTGAAAGTGGCAGGAGTGAAACACACACACTGCAGGAACGGGCAATGGTTGGAAATTCAGCACTTCAGATCTTCAACTCACATCCCAATTTATTCAGTTTGATAAAATAATATAAAATAGGTTAAGTTGATCACCCAAATTTCACGGTATTTGTTAGACACGCTTGCTTAATTTAGTGATGTAAATGAATGATTTTCATTGCTTTTACTTCAGAAGACGACACAGGTTTAATGTTACACAAAATAATTTTTTGGCTATTTTATTTTATTATACTTCTTAATTTGTGATGTCATGTCTTCTCTCTCCTCTTTAATAAACTCCATCTTTATAACAGTGTGTGTCTCAGTCTCTTCAGCAGGAGCTTCTCTGTGTTTAAGATCAGAATAATTAACAGATAATAAACCCAATCTAAGGCCGGGTTCACACCGCAAGCTGCAGCAGAGTGGAAGCAGCGCTTTAGCAGCAGGTAGGCAGAGCGGAAGCAGCGCGCGGCTATTTAGCTTTCACACCGGCAGCGGAGGCAGTGTGCAACTGAACAGCGGATTTTGGACAGAGTACTGTCAGTTGGTTCCAATTGAATCAATTTTGTTTTTTCTTGAAAAGAACAATAATTCTACAATTTCACACATTGGTTTTATGTAGCCAACACATGTTTTCTGCTGAACATTCCAATGTATTAGAGGAAAATGGCAGGCTTTTGAGGTTGCGGTGAACCTAGAAATGTAAGTACTTTGACATATTTTAACATAAAATAATAATAATAATAACTATATATATATATATTATCTGAATTATATTTATTATATATTAGCTACCTTTTGATATTTTTAACATTAGCTCTTACCTCCATAAAAAACTCTTTTATATGTTGATACACAGAATATCTGACACATCAAATACATACATTACCCATCATAAAAAGCTTATAGATAATTCATAAATGTATACGGCAAACTTCTTAACAGAGACAATGTAAATGAGCAAACTCTCGAAAACAGAAAAAAAGACGCAGATCATAGATGTCTATACTGTAGCTATGTGTGCTAGGCCTATATTAATCTATGCTATTTGCCTATCTATATTGAGTTGTTTGCTCGTGTGCCAGCGAAAGCGTCAAAAACACTATAAAATTACTTACCATCTGCATAAGAGCCACTGAACATCCGTTCTTCTGCCAATATATAGGCCTAGTTATGAGAATACGACTACTACTACTAATAATAAATAAATCTCTAAGACTAAACTAGCAGTATAAATTATTTAAAGTTGTTTTTGTATTTCGTGTCAGTACATGTGTATTTTGCCCATGATCATTGTCACTTTATCTTCTATACATATTTTTAATATTAATTTTCTTTCCTAACATACTCCAGTTCTTGTTTAAACACCCTAGATGTGCTTATTTTGTGCATTTAGAGCACTTTTTGTGTGAAATCATATTTATTTTGTCCATCAAAGGTGTACTTTCACTTTAACTGAGCGTCAGCAGCGCAGCAAAAATAGACCCAGCGCCGAAACGATCGCGGCACTGCTGCTTCTGCTCTGCTCCTGCAACGCTCTGGCGCGCAGCCTCTGCGTGCGGTGTGAACGCTCTCATCTGTTAACATAGGCACCGAGAAAAATACGCACTGCTTCTGCTCTGCTGCAGCTAGCGGTGTGAACCCGGCGTAAATCTCTGGGTGTGTCTCAATCAGCTCCCTAGTCAACCAGTCAGCACACTAGAAAGGGATTAGATTAGACAAAAACACGCAAAACTAGAACTAGAAATTAATAAAAGAACACAGATCATACAGAGAACTAGTATTTAGGCATTTATGATCTACATTTGGTGCGTATTGATTTGTCGATTATATTAGATTACACTTCCGTGCAGTCATTGTGAGTGTATTAGAGGTTCATTACATGTCTGTGTTGTTGATCTTGTTGTATTTAGATGCTGTACTCCAGCTTAAGACTCTGATAAACTTTAAGCAAAACCACAATTTGACCAAAGTGACACATCTGACAATAAATCACTCTCCCAGTTCCTCTTGCTCCAAATTACAGAGCACTAAAACACTTTCGATCATAACATCATCTGGATTGCACTGATGATCATTTATTATAATTATATGATTTAGATAATCACTATACCCTTAATCCGTTACACAAGTCATTTTAGTCTAACAGTAATTATTAAGCTTTTATTTTAAATCAATATAAACAAGCTTCGGAATCAAAAGATAAAGCTTTAAACATGACTACATATGAGTCTCTGTATATTTAGGCTGTTGTCAGTTATATAAACAATGATGAATGATTAAATGTAGATATAAACTAACTCCACACCTTTTCTTTCACTGTTCATCTTTTCATCTTTCAGTGTAAGAGTGTGTTTCAGTTCTTGATATCGTTCAACCTCTGAATCTCGCGAGAAGTGCATCACTCGCTAGTGAGCAAGCAGCGTGTTTATGATGAACTGCTTCACTAGATAGGGAGCGAGATCAGACGCGTCTTCTCTGTTACTCACACAAACCTGTTCATTAACAGTATTACACACATCACGATGTTACATTCGGAGATCATGAATTCATTTCATTATGGAGTCTAAACCGGGCTGTATTGATTTCAACTCTTTAAAGGATTAAAAACAAACCTTTCTTCAGCAGAATCACAGACGCAGTAGCGCGGCGCAGACTTATGACGTCACGTCGCACACCAAACTAAAAGTCCCGTTCACTGCTGTGTGTGTGCACTTGGATGGGTTAAATGCAGAGCACCAATTCCGAGTATGGGTTACCATACTTGACAAATGTCACGACTTTCACTTTCTCTTTCACTTATATGACCTGGTAAGGACTCTAGCCACTGCATTTTGGACTACCTGTAGCTTGTTTATTGAGGATGCAGGACAACCAGCTAGCAGTGCATTACAATAGTCCAGTCTAGAGGTCATGAATGCATGAACTAGCTTTTCTGCATCAGAAACAAAACAAAAGAAGCACGGAGGTCTTCCTGCGGGTTTCTGCCAAAATAAAAGTTGAGAAAAGCAAGAACTCCATCAACATCAATAAATGCTATTATTGTAATTTTACTGTTGTTCTGTAAAATAAAATAATGAAAGATTAAAATAATAATGAAAATAATAATTACTGTTTATTATAGCATTCACACAGTGTTTAGACTGGGATCTGTAATATTTTCTAATATTTTAAAAGAAGTCTCTTCTGCTCATCAAGGCTGCATTTATTTGTACAGTAAAAAATACATGTCATATTCAAGAAGGGGGGCTCAAAAATGGCCAACAAATATTATTTTACTAACTTATTAATTTTAAATTAAGTTTGTTTTATTGGTATAATGTCTGCTAGAATGTTAAAAAAAATTTCAGTGTTAAGTAAATATTTTTAAATTGTTGTTTTGTAATCGATTTTTTCTTTTGAAAGCAAGACAAAACAGTAAAAAGCACATTTATGCATTGGGAAAAAAAATTTGAAAAACGTATTCGGCCCAGTGTTTCATTTTGTTTGGCTTCATCCAAGAATTTTAATTTCAGGGCATCCCTGATCACAACAGAGTGAATGGCTGCCAGCATGAGCCAAACCTGACCACCGCTGTTCAGTGTGTTAATGTCTATCCTAAAGCGTGAATGGGTGTCCATCGTGAGTTCTACACAGCACAACACAGAGACAATCGCGTTACGCATGCACAAATGTTGTTTTCTCAAAAACTACAAACCTTTACATACATGCTGCTCACATTTGATTACAGCAGAGCTTGTGCTGTATATATCAATCTTGTGCATGTCAAAACACACACAAAACAGAGTTCAGGAGCAGGAGGCTAAATACAAGGAAACTGTCAAGGGAAACGTTCGAATACCTGTCGTATTTTACATTTTGAACCGACATGAGATATGAAAATCATAGTTGAGTGAACAGTAAATCCAGAGAAACAGGTTTACTTCAACTGTCCTTCTGACAGTTTTTTCAGACATGAAGTCAGACGTTTGCTTCCCTTAACCTGTTATACAAGCATAATTGTGGTCTCATTCAAAAGCACACACTTGACTTTAGTCAAGTCAGAATTAATTATTGTCCTAAAGAAAACAACTTAAGCTTTATTCGCACGGGATTAGTATTATCTGGGGACCTTGTGTGATTTTGAAATGACCCTCCCACATCTGAATTCCGTGTGGTGCATTCGCATGGGATAAGAGAAGCCTGTGATTTTACTAGAGTTTACTGACTTATCTCCTGGATACCCGGATGTCAAGACTTTGAGAGTCCTGTTCTATGGTTCAGATGGATTAAAATAATAATAATAATAATATAGTTTCTTGCGCTGTGTCATTTACATTTCACCAGGTTAAAATAATTTCTCAAGCTTTATGCTTGATTTATTTGTAATACATTAACCTCACAACCTTGTCAGCTTTCTCTTTATGCAAATTGTATGGTGTAGAGATATGACAGCACCCAAAATACTATCAGACACTCCAACACAGCTCCATTCTTCACGAAAGATGGATAAAAAGGTGCACAGGAAACAAAAACCTTGAAAAATGATATACGACCCGCCAAATCCAGGCCAAATCACAGAGATGTTGATTCACACGGGACTAATATTATCACAGGACCTCGGTGTTTGGCGAAATATGGTAGGTCATTTGCGGGGGAATTTTTACTTTACAAATTACAGACATGGCTGATTCGCACAGGAATAAGATCACAGACAACCTCCGCAATTATTACAAATGACTGGAGGTCACCAGGAGTTTGTGTCTCTCTCGCCTCCCCTGAACCCACTGAGTTTAACAGAGCCCTAAAGCATGCCTTGGGGTCATTGAGAATGAATAGGGAGAATCACGTGAGAGGAGACAATGCCTCCATTGTGATATGATTGGATATGACAGGTTATGTTTGCTGTGATTGGTTCATGTGATAAATCCCACCTCTTGTGTTCGTGCACGTTTGCGAATCAGTCTGAATGAACAATATAATGGTGTTAAAGGGAAGACTCATTAAAAAGTAAAACTCACACACTTAAATAGAACCACTTTGTCAAGTCAAAATCAAACTTTAAATGGCCTGAAAACATGATCAGTGGGATATTTTAGTGAGCAGTCAGCTTGTTGAAATTAAAGGTACATCACTTCATCTGTGACCAGTGTTTACTGAGCTCTGATGACTGATGAGCCGAAAGTATGTTTATTATTAAAACATCAGTTCATAACATATATATATAAGTGTCTTGTAGGAGAAGCACCACCACCAACTGGATCAGACACCTGCAACCTCATGACCATCATATAATGCCATGGAAGAGGTGACAGTTCAGAAGGCATCCATAAGAGCACCACTAGAAATGTATTACTAGTTCTCAATGAAGACCTGTCCATCAGTTCTGCCACTCATCTCTCCTCATATGACTTCAGTCACCAGATCTGGCATTCCTCATACCAGGAGACCGAGAAGAAAAGGAAATTTTATATCTCCTCAAGGAGGAATCAGCTAAAGGCAGTAATTTGAGATTATTATATTTTTTTTTTTTTTTTTTTTTTTAGCAAAAGGTATTTCAGCAGGAATGAGAGAAAATGTTTTTAACTGTCTTTGAGTCTTTATTGAAAAAACAAGTTTCTATGCCTAAAGCATAAAGGAAACAAAGCATTGCTCTTTCTTCAGAAAGCTCTTTCTACATTTTACAGTTTAAGCTATATTTATTGAGGTTTTCACACGCACGCACGCACAAATATGTTATGTACAGGTGCTGGTCATATAATTAGAATATCATCAAAAAGTTGATTTATTTTATTAATTCCATTCAAAAAGTGAAACTTGTATATTATATTCATTCATTACACACAGACTGATATATGTCAAATGTTTAAAGGTTCAATATTGAAGACACCTGGTGCCACACTCTAATCAGCTAATTAACTCAAAACACCTGCAAAGCCTTTAAATGGTCTCTCAGTCTAGTTCTGTAGGCTACACAATCATGGGGAAGACTGCTGACTTGACAGTTGTCCAAAAGACGACCATTGACACCTTGCACAAGGAGGGCAAGACACAAAAGGTCATTGCAAAACAGGCTGGCTGTTCACAGAGCTCTGTGTCCAAGCACATTAATAGAGAGGCGAAGGGAAGGAAAAGATGTGGTAGAAAAAAGTGTACAAGCAATAGGGATAACCGCACCCTGGAGAAGATTGTGAAACAAAACCCATTCAAAAATGTGGGGGAGATTCACAAAGAGTGGACTGCAGCTGGAGTAAGTGCTTCAAGAACCACTACACACAGACGTATGCAAGACATGGGTTTCAGCTGAGCATTCCTTGTGTCAAGACACTCTTGAAGAACAGACAGCGTCAGAAGCGTCTCGCTTCAAAAAGGACTGGACTGCTGCTGAGTGGTCCAAAGTTATGTTCTCTGATGAAAGTAAATTTTGCATTTCCTTTGGAAATCAGGGTCCCAGAGTCTGGAGGAAGAGAGGAGAGGCACACAATCCACGTTGCTTGAGGTCCAGTGTAAAGTTTCCACAGTCAGTGATGGTTTGGGGTGCCATGTCATCTGCTGGTGTTGGTCCACTGTGTTTTCTGAGGTCCAAGGTCAACGACCTGCTGCTGACCAACTTTATGGAGATGCAGATTTCATTTTCCAACAGGACTTGGCACCTGCACACAGTGCCAAAGCTTCCAGTACCTGGTTTAAGGACCATGGTATCCCTGTTCTTAATTGGTCAGCAAACTCACCTGACCTTAACCCCATAGAAAATCTATGGGGTATTGTGAAGATGAAGATGTGATATGCCAGACCCAAGAATGCAGAAGAGCTGAAGGCCACTATCAGAGCAACCTGGGCTCTCATAACACCTGAGCAGTGCCACAGACTGATCGACTCCATGCCACGCCGCATTGCTGCAGTAATTCAGGCAAAAGGAGCCCCAACTAAGTATTGAGTGCTGTACATGCTCATACTTTTCATCTTCATACTTTTCAGTTGGCCAAGATTTCTAAAAATCCTTTCTTTGTATTGGTCTTAAGTAATATTCTAATTTTCTGAGATACTGAATTTGGGATTTTCCTTAGTTGTCAGTTATAATCATCAAAATGAAAAGAAATAAACATTTGAAATATATCAGTCTGTGTGTAATGAATGAATATAATATATAAGTTTCACTTTCTGAATGGAATTAATAAAATAAATCAACTTTTTGATGATATTCTAATTATATGACCAGCACCTGTATTCATTTATTTATGGGGAACTGTATGTAGGTGGTAATTTATACATGTTTATGTAAATCTATTCAGATGTACATAAGATAAGTTCATGTTATGCAGTAACACTCACATTGTGCATGTTATAATTATATGTAATAAATTATAATGTAATAAAATTTCGTTTGTTGACAGATTCAGGATATATTAAAATAAAACAAAACTGAGTATTATGTAAATATGGTTTGTCTACAGTCCATTAGATTTTAACCAACTATATTCATAATATTTATTTTTTATTCTATGCAACTTGTAGATACAAACCATTTTATTTGTTTACGTTTATATCACACCTTTTGCTAATTTAATAGATTGCTCTTTTTGGCCTCGTTTTCATTCATTTCTTTTTTGTGAATCTAATTCTCAACCCTTGGTTGTAGTTGTGGTGTTGCAGGACCATGTGTTTTTCCACAGGAGCTGAAATCAGGGCTGCAAACTTGTGTCGGTGTGGTGAGTGAATGACCAGTGCTCTCTTCAATAATACAGTACCAGCCATCATGACGATAATTACTCGGCATTACCAGATGCATAGCTGGAAAGTGAACCAGCCTAGTGTAATCTATTAACTACACACATCATCAGAGGTGGAAAGAGTACAAAAATATTCTACTCAAGTAAAAGTACCATTACATTAATGACATTTTACTTAAGTACAAGTAAAAGTACCAGTCTAAAAATCTACTTGAGTAAAAATAAAAAGTAAAAAATTTAAAATTTACTCAGAGTAAAAATTACTTAGTTACATTTTAACAGTGAGAGGGAGGCAAAAATGGGATAGATAGGCCTATTAATCTCAAACTAGTTGTTTTTAATTAAAGGAATTAGTTATTTAGAATAATAAGACATTTGGGCTGTTACCAGGCAAATCAGTATCAACAAAGTCATCTTTTCAATGCAGACCAAATGCAGAAGCTTCATCGGAAGTGGTATTTAGATGTATTTACACACTGTTTAATGCAGGATAAGAATGCATTTAACCTGCAGTTACAAATGCATGAATAATGTTTTGATATACAAGACATAAAATGTTGAATACTCATTTGAAATTATAAGAAATTAATTATTAACAAAAAAAAAAATCAAAAGATACAGCAAGTCACTGTTAATAAGTGAGTCATTGTGATTGAAACGAATCATTTAAACGGTTGATTCATTCAGGAACGAAACACTGTCATGTTGCTCAGAGATGCAAAACTGTGCTTTGGTGGCTGTGTTTGGAATTATTTTTTGTTGTAGAAATAGAGCAAAAACAGGCATTATGGTGTCTAAAACTTAAGTCTCTTAATTAACTTGTTTACTGAACTGTTGTAAAAATAAATAAATAAATAAAAATCTATATGTAAACATGATGATTTTTGGAGGAAAAGACAGCATTCTTTGTGTGATTTTGATGATATAGTATATGAAATGATATAAATATATACATTTGCTGCCCCTATATCTTCAAATTTGTGATCGTTCTAAATGCATTTTAGCAGACTGACTCACACAGTGAAAAACACTGTAAATGCACGCGCACATCATTAAAACAATTATGATATTATCGCAGACGATATATATCACACACTCCGCACCACTGTCTTTTTGGCTAATTTGTGCAAAAACCTCTTGCTAAAATGTCAAAGCTTCATTTTAACCACCAATGCAACGATGCAATTATTTAGCTCACCTCTACATGCTTGCGAAGGGTTGATGTCTTGTCGAGATTTTATAAGCTGCTAGTTTGGTCTCCCTAGGTAAGCACAGCTTACACTGCATAATAGAGCATAAATATGGCCAGGGCTTCACTTCATTTCCTTCGAGTTCAACTTCAGAATATGACGGGTTTAGTTTTCAGCGGTGTCTGCACCACTAACGCCTGTCTGTCCGTCTGCATCTTTCTTGTGATTTTAGCGCCAGTTTGCCCTCCTGCCCATTATTTACTGACGTAGTTTTCAGGGAGAGATTTTTTTATTTTTTTTTTATTTTTTACTCAGTAATTAATGTGTTTTAAAATGTAGCGAAGTACAATACTTCAAACAAAATATACTTAGGTAAAAGTAAAATTACAGATTTTAAAAATTACTTTAAAAAGTAGAAGTACAAGTCAAGTCAAGTCACTTTTATTTATATATCGCTTTAAACAAAACAGATTGTGTCAAAGCAACTGAACAACATTAATTAGGAAAACAGTGTGTCAATAATGCAAAATGACAGTTAAAGGTAGTTCATCACTGAATTCAGTGATGCCATCATGCAGCTCAGTTCAGTTTAAATAGTATCTGTGCAATAATTTACAATCAAGTCAACGATATCACTGTAAATGAAGTGTCCCCAACTAAGCAAGCCAGAGGCGACAGCGGCAAGGAACCAAAACTCCATCAGTGGGAGAATGGAGAAAAAACCTTGGGAGAAACCAGGCTCAGTTGGGGAGCCAGTTCTCCTCTGACCAGACGAAACCAGCAGTTCAATTCCAGGCTGCAGCAAAGTCAGATTGTGCAGAAGAATCATCTGTTTCCTGTGGTCTTGTCCCGGTGGTCGTCTGAGACAAGGTCTTTACAGGGGATCTGTCTCTGGGGCTCTAGTCCTGGTCTCCGCTGTCTTTCAGGGCTGTAGAGGTCCTTTCTAGGTGCTGATCCACCATCTGGGCATGATACGTACTGGATCCGGGTGACTGCAGTGACCCTCTGACTTGGATACAGACTGGATCTGGTGGCCACGGTGACCTCGGAATAAGAGAGAAACAGACTAATATTAGCGTAGATGCCATTCTTCTAACGATGTAGCAAGTACATCGGGTGTTATGGGAAGTGTTCCCGGTTCCGGTTTACCTAATTAATGCAGCCTAAAAATCCTTTAACGGATTTGGATATTAGAAGTGTATTAGTGTGTTATGTGTAAGCCAGGTTAAAGAGATGGGTCTTTAATCTAGATTTAAACTGCAAGAGTGTGTCTGCCTCCTGAACAATGTGAGGTAGGTTATTCCAGAGTTTGGGCGCTAAATAGGAGAATGATCTGCCGCCCGCAGTTGACTTTGATATTCTAGGTATTATCAAATTGAGTTTTGAGAACGGAGCGGACGTGGAGAATTATAATGTATGAAGAGCTCGTTCAAATACTGAGGTGCTAAACCATTCAGGGCTTTATAAGTAATAAGCAAGATTTTAAAATCTATACGATGTTTGTGTTGCGGCGAACGCCCCTTCTCGTCAGCGATCAGGTGGAACGAATTATCACTCACCTGTGTGCACTCAAGCAGAAAAAGATGCACGCATTTCCTTATCAATGTGTCAGCTAGAACCAGCAACAACGCCAGTACAGCTTGAGAAAGGAAAGCAGCAATTTCATCAAACTTTCCTGAAGCTGTGCGGAATCTGGTACCAATTTAAAAGACTGAACAGACAGCCGGTAAGATTGCCACGTTAATCAGACTTTGTTGCGAGTGTCACTTGTTGATGTTGCACGCTGATGAGGCGTTGAGGTGCGGGTGGGAGAAGACACTTGTGTTTGTGCGCTGTAGTATCTCTGTGTTGTAAATATTCATGTGCTAGTTTACGGAATGTATTGTGTAAATAGTGGTTGGTCAATTTTATTGCAGCTTGCTTAATTTAGTGATTTAATTCTGATATGTGTTCTGATATGTGGGATACTGTTATACTGAATTGGTTGCTTGTAAAGACATGGTTTAAGAGCATGCATGTATAAAAAAATATTTAAGTGCTAAAATTGTATATTGTAGTTCAATGGGAGTGAATATGTATTGTAAATATTTATATGGGTTAAACTCACTGCTTAACTATTCAATTGTTGAGCGATTCATTGTGTTTGGTTATTTATGTAATTCATGTTGCCTCCCCTTTAAATTGTAATTTAATATCTGTGAATTCAAACGCAAATAATTATTTTAGGAATCTGTCTATTTACATACATATGTGTCTAGAGTCAAGTTCTGATAATTAATCATTTTGAGCCCTGTGTGTCGGGTTTTACATAAAATGTGCAAATTGGTAAATCGTTGGTGTGTTCTGGTTTTTAAGGTTTTTCACCTGTAAATATCTGGGCTGCAAAAAGTGAAGACAAAATAAAAAACGACAAAGATGCAACAGAGGCCTGGTTATTGAGTGAAACCCAGTTTAATGTTCATGATTGGTGCCTCCCTATCAAGTGAGGGTTAAGCACAGCTGAGAAGACGACGCTTGACAGTTTGATAGGGAGCGAGTGCAGTGTTGACAGGACCGGGCTAATATGATCATACTTCCTGGTTCTAGTAAGAACTCTAGCTGCTGCATTTTGGACTAACTGGAGTTTGTTTACTAAGTGTGCAATACAACCACCCAATAAAGTATTACAATAATCTAACTTTGAGGTCATAAACGCATGGATTAACATTTCTACATTTCACATTGAGAGCCTAGGCCGTAATTTGTTCCTGTGGCTCAGTGGTAGAGCATTGCATTAGCAACGCAAAAGGTTGTGGTTTCGATTCCAGGGAACACATGTTAGGTCAAGAAATGTTAGCCTGAATGCACTGTAAGTCGCTTTGGGTAAAAGTAAATTTAGATATATTTTTAAAATGCAGTTTTACAAATGCTAGAAACATGGTTTTCTAAGGAAAGATTGCGATCAAATAGCACAACTAGGTTCCTAACTGATGACGAAGAATTGACAGAGCAGCCATCAAGGCTTAGACAGCGTTCTAGGTTATTACATGCAGAGTTTTTAGGTCCTATAATTAACACCTCTGTTTTTTTTCCAGAATTTAGCAGTAAGAAATTACTCGTCATCCAGTTTTTTATATCGACTATGCATTCCGTTAGTTTTTCAAATTGGTATGTTTTGCCAGGCCGCGATGAAATATAGAGCTGAGTATCATCAGCATAACAGTGAAAGCTAACACCGTATTTCCTATATATCCAGCACCTGGGGAGCAACTAGGGGTTCAGTGCCTTGCTCAAGGGCACTTCAGCCATGGTTATTGAGGGTGGAAGAGAGCACTGTTCATTCACTCCCTCCCACCCACAAAAGCAGGTCATTTGTAACTCTAAGGAGAGCAGTCTCAGTACTATGATACTGTCTAAATCCTGACTGCCAGTAAATAACAGCCAGTTTGAAGGTTTTGGGGACATATCCAAATGACAATGAGGAATTAATAATAGTCAGAAGAGGATCTATGACTTCTGGAAGCACCTCTTTTAGGAGCTTAGATGGAATAGGGTCTAACATACATGTTGTTGGTTTAGATGATTTAACAAGTTTATACAATTCTTCCTCTCCTATAGTAGAGAATGAGTGGAACTGTTCCTCAGGGGATCTATAGTGCACTGTCTGATGTGATACTGTAGCTGATGGCTGCATGGTTACAATTTTATCTCTAATAGTATTGATTTTAGAAGTAAAGTAGTTCATAAAGTCATTACTGCTGTGATGTTGAGAAATGTCAACACTTGTTGATGCTTTATTTTTCGTTAATTTAGCCACTGTATTGAATAAATACCTGGGGTTATGTTAGTTTTCTTCTAAAAGAGACGAAAAGTAATCAGATTTAGCAGTTTTTAATGCTTTTCTGTAAGATAGGTTACTTTCCCTCCAAGCAATACGAAATACCTCTAGTTCTGTTTTCCTCCAGCTGCACTCCATTTTCCGGGCTGCTCTCTTTAGGGTGCGAATGTGCTTATTATACCACGGTGTCAGACTGTTTTCCTTAACCTTCCTTAAGCGTAAAGGAGCAACTGTATTTAAAATGCTAGAAAAGAGAGAGTCCATAGTTTCTGTTACATCATCAAGTTGTTCTGAGGTTTTGGGTATGCTAAGGAATTGGGATACATCAGGAAGATTACTTACAAAGCAGTCTTTTGTGGTAGAAGTGATGGTTCTACCATACTTGTAACAAGAAGTGGAATTTACAGTTTTAGCTATATGAAGTTTGCACAAAACTAAATAATGATCTGAGATATCATCACTTGGCTGCATAATTTCAACACCATCAACATCAATTCCATGTGAAAGTATTAAATCTAGAGTATGATTTCGACAATGAGTAGGTCCTGAGACATGTTGTCTTACCCCAATAGAGTTCAGAATGTCTATAAATGCTGATCCCAATGCATCTTTTTCATTATCAACATGGATATTAAAATCACCAACAATTAAAACTTTATCTGCAGCCAGCACTAACTCGAATGTAAAATCAGCAAACTCTTTAATAAAGTCTGTATGGTGCCCTGGTGGCCTGTATACAGTAGCCAGTACAAACATCACAGGGGATTTATCATTAACATTTGTTTCTCTGGATAATGTTATATTAAGCACCATTACTTCAAACGAGTTATACTTAAAGCCTGCCCTCTGAGAAATCCTGAAAACATTGTTATAAATTGAAGCAACACCTCCCCCTTTACCTTTTGGACGTGGCTCATGTTTATAACAGTAATCTTGGGGTGTAGACTCATTTAAAATAATGTAATCATCAGGTTTTAGCCAGGTTTCTGTCAAACAGAGTGCATCTAGATTATGATCAGTGATCATATTATTTACAAAAAGTGCTTTCGTAGAAAGGGACCTGATATTCAATAAGCCAAGCTTTATCATTTGTTTATCTGTATTGCATCTGTTTTTTATTTGTTGAATCTCAATTAAATTGTTGCTCTTAAATTGGTTTGGACGTTTTTTGTATTTTCTAGCCCGGGGAACAGACACAGTCTCTATAGTGTGATATCTAGGTGAAAGAGTCTCTATGTGCTGAGAATTAACTGACTTCTGTGACGTGAGGCGGCTAGCAGACGGTCGGTTTAGCCAGTCTGTCTGCTTCCTGACCTGGGCCCCAGTTAGTCAAGTACAAACTCTAAGACTATGTGCCATATTTCTAGAAAGAAGAGCGGCACCACCCCAGGAGGGATGAAGACCATCTCTTTTCAACAGGTCAGGTCTGCCCCAAAAGCTTGTCCAATTGTCTATGAAACCTATGTTATTCTGCGGGCACCACTTAGACATCCAGCCATTGAGTGATGACAATCTGCTATGTATCTCATCACCACGGTAAGCAGGGAGGGGACCAGAGCATATTACAGTGTCTGACATCATGCTTGCAAGTTCACACACCTCTTTAATGTTATTTTTAGTGATCTTGCCCTCCTTTCCAACAACACTGTTGAGTCTCATGTATGATTGTCAGACTCTTTTGGACATTTGTAGTTCCAATGAAGGTGCAGTGGACGCAAAATTGGGCATTTTTACCAACCTCACACATAGGACTCTCTTACTGGACGTCCCGGCTTTCCTTCGGTGACTACCTCTGGACACTACTCCAAGAAAGCATCGGAGAAGACGTGGGAATCGCGGAGGTGTGTTCATCAGGATAAAGACCTTCATGAGAGCTGGTTGTTTGGCTCTTCTCAGTTCTCTGCCTCGGTCACGGGCTCAGGTGTTAGACCACTGGTTCGGGCTAACCCCAGTGACACGCTGGCTCAGGTTAATCTTGACGGACCCCCCTGATTCTGCTCCTGCTTCTCTTGACTCTCGGGTTCAAGCGGAAAAATTTCCACTTGGATCATTATCCAGCCATACTGTGAGGGCGCAAATACTGCTTACCTCTGAGCAAAGCAAAGCATCGGCTTCGTGCACCATTCTATGCTCCCCAAAAATTGTGCTGATAAAAGCTCACTCCCTGGTAAACAAGACGTTCATCCTCAACGATTTTATTACAACTCACGACCTGGATTTTCTGTTTATCACCAAGACCTGGGTGAAGATAGGGGACTTCAGTCCATATTCTGAACTTGTTCCAGCCGACTATCACTTTTACAATGCTCCACGATCATCAGGCAGAGGCAGCGGGCTAGCCATCATTGCTAAAGATTCTTTCAGACCTCGATTGCCGACTGTTATCCTCCACCACCTTCACGAGTTTCGAAGCTCAGGTTTTACTTCTGAACTGGTCTGAACCTGTGGTCTTAGCTCTGATCTATCGGCCACCACATCTAATCAAAGACTGAATAGTGGGGACTTGATCACTAAACATGACCGTAACCTTATTTTAGGTGATTTTAATGTCCATGTATGTTGCCCCTCTAAGCAGCTAACTTCTGAGTTTTTAAACATCATTGACTCTTTTAACCTGCTGCAGTGAGTTAATCATCCCACACACACTCATGGACACATTTTGGACCTAATTTTGTCATATGGTCTATCTATAACTGACATTGAAGTCGTTATTTCTGATAATTTTCCTATTTTATTTAAAATGTCTCTCCCAATACTTTCTCTTACAGCTGCTTTTGATACTTCACAAGCCCATGCATATTTGCCTTATTTCTGTGAAGATTTTATCTATGATGAGGTCAACACTCTTTTATCATTAGTCTTCATTAACTGATCTTGATGCTGAACATCACTTTATCATTTTAAATACTGCCTGGACAGATATTTTAAACCGTACAGCTCCTTTTAAGCTCTTTAAGTCAGAAACCCAGAGCCCAGTTTCTGGTCTCCGATCAGGAAATACCGACAGAGATAAATTCACCTGCCCTGCGGACTTCTTTCAATCCTGTCTCTCTACATTCTGTAAAAGTTCTTAAAATTAAACCTTCGTTTTGCTTGAATGACACTACACATCCTCACTAGCTGAGACAAATATTTGACACTGTCAGCCCTGGGCTGGTATCGCTATTTAACAAACCTTTGCTTTAAGGAGCTATACCTTCTAGTTTGAAAACTGCCACGGTTACACCTGTACTAAAGAATCCCTCACTTGATGCCTTTATTCCATAACATTTTTGTCCGTTCTCCATTTTGCCATTTATTTCCAAGATATTGGCTGACAATTATATTCTTGAGAAGATTGAAATCACTGCACAGCACAGAAACCACTCATGTAAGAGTTCTTAGTGATATGTATATGGCAACAGATTCAGGAGATTCTGCCATTTTAGTTATATTAGACCTGTCCTCTGCTTTTGCTACTGTTGATCATCTCTCGTCTGGAGTCCTGCGTGGGGCCGGGATGGGGGGGGGGCTGTTTAAGTTGGTTTACATTTTTTTTTAACCAATAGACGTTTCTCCGTAAAAATATGATGTTTTTCTACTTCCCCTCACAACCTGTCATGTGGTGTGCCTAAAGGCTTTGTTTTCTCTCCTGTCCTATTTTCTCTCTATCTTCTCCCTCTGGCTTCCATCTTCAGTTATGTTGATGATATGCAAATCTGTATGCCTGTGTCTAGGAAAAATAAGAGTGATCAAGGTAATCTAACAGCACGTCTTGAGGATGTGAACGCTTGGCTTGCCAAGAACTTTCTTTTCTTAAACTCAGACAAAACAGAAGTCATTGTTTTTGACCCTTTTAGAATCCAGGCCAAGAAATCACCTTGACCTTGAATCTTTAAATCAAGTACCCCCAAGTACGGAATCTAGGTGTGATGGTAGATAGTTGCCTCAAATCTGACAAGCAGATTAGTGCGGTTATTGGCTCCAGCTTTTTATACCTTCATTCTCTATTGAAAAAATCAAATCTTTTCTTTCTAAGAATTCCTTGGAGATTTCTATCCATGCTTTCATTAACTATCACCTGGATTATTGCAATTTGCTATTTTGTTATTTCTAAGTCCCAAACGGCATGCTTACAGGTCATTCAAAATGCTGCGGCAATATTCCTGAAGGGAAAGAGGAAATTTGATCTCTTCACTGGTTTCTGAATAATTTTAGAATTGAATTTAAAATTTTAATAAGATTGTTTCAGCACTTTGGTTGGCCTGTGTCTGTTTTTAAATGTGCTCTATAAATAAACTGAACTTGATTGTGAATAGACCAGATGTAAATGCCCTCCGAAATGCTTTCGAGACGGATTTAAATCCTATCATTCAAACCACTTCAGGAGGAGGTCTGGGACGCATTCCAGACGAAACTGGACAAGCGTAAATGCATCTGGTTGTTGAAACCACATATGCAAATTTTACTCCTCCCAGAATGTTAAAATAATAAGCATGTGAGAGCGTGTTATAGGCTATATTTATGACATGTTACAGTCAGATATGACAGCGCTAATGCAACACGCATCGCCGCAGATGAGTAGCTGAGTATCTCTTCAGTGAACTGATGCGCAAACTGTGGCAAATGACACTGAAAGCAAATCACAGATGCTCAACACACAATCATCTTTATTAAAAGCAGTGAGACTAAATTATCTAGTGCTAATGATGAATAAAATGCAGCGCATATGTGTTGCTTTTGTTGACATGAACTCTGTTAAATTTGCATATAGTGCGGGAATTGAAGATCAGATTTATGTGTTTCACAAAGACACATTTATGTGACCAAGTGTCAATGGAACCGTTTTAACAAATTAAACAGATTTCCGATCCGAGAAAACTCATGAAGTGACCAGGTGTAAACAGGCCTTTAATGTGTTTTAAGTGATCAGGTATCTATCGGTTTTTAACTCAGCCTATATAATCCTGCTGTATTCAGTCACTCATTGTGAAGTCTTGTGTTCAGTGTTGCACTATGTCTGGGTTTTGGCCTTCTACCTGTAGTCCTGGATTTCTACTTGTCATTCCGGCCCTGGGGCCTCATTTATAAAACTTTGCGTAGGATTTGCGTCAGAAGTGGCGTACGGATGAAACATAGGACGTGCGTACGCACAGAAATATTCGGATTTATAAAACCGTGCGCACGCACATCCTACGGATTTTTCCCTTAATAAATCACAATCAATTCTAAATGTAGCGCAGCTTTTGCGGCTTCATGACACGCCCATAGTTGCCCATAAATAGTCCGTGAAACGCCCACAAGTTAATATTCATTGATTGCGAAATCATGGCAAACACAGAGAGGAAATCAAAAAAACGTAACTTCACTCAATGTGAAGTAGAAGTTATCGTTGGCGAGGTGGAAAAGAGGAGAAAAATGTTGTTTGGAGGGCACAGTGTGGGCATTACTAATGCCAAAAAGGCACTTGAGTGGCAAACGGTGGCAGACGCCGTAAATGCTGTAGCCTCACAACCTCGGACCGTGGCCGAAATAAAAAAGAAATGGTCGGACATCAAAGTCGAGGCAAAAAAACGTCTAGCGCTCCATCGCCAGAGTGTGTCTGCCACGGGTGGGGGAAAGGGGACACCGGAGCTGACCCCTCTTGATGAGAGACTGGCTGCAATTATTGGGGAATCCCTATTAAGTGGAGTGGTGACTGAGGCGGAGGGGGACACTGACGCGCCAGATGCACCGGGTGACACAGGTAAGAGAAATAAGTAAAATGAATGCAGTCAAGTCACATGTATGCAGGCTACACAATTACAGTTTATTAATATAGAACAATTTTATTTCAGTTGCTGGGTGTTCCAGCGGGGCCAGTGGTTACGATGCTGCAGCTGAGCAGCCGTCTGGACCCAGCGTCTCCACGGCACGCGGCTCTCAACCCTCCAGCAGTGGACGTGTCCTCACCGATGCAGTCCTTGAAATGCAGAGGGAAGTCATTAGTTCAATCAGAGAGGTGGCCAAGGAGTTGGGCGAAATCAAGACTGCCCTGACTGAAATAAACTGCACGATGAGGGAATTCTTGAATAAATAATATTTTCCACACCTTTTGTTGTTCTTTACAAGTGACACATCACTTCCAAACGCTGGCGCACAGCAGCAGCATTTGGCTCAAATGCGTGGGGATGGGGTTCAGGGTCGGGGCCAACACAGCAATCGGCGCCAGGGGGTAGAGGCAGGTTTTTAAGCTGTGCCACATTGTGTAGCACAGCACATGCCAGCACGATTTGGCACACCTTTTCAGGCGTGTACAATAACCTCCCTCCAGTGCAGTCGAGGCAGCGCCATCTGCCCGTAAACAGGCCGATGGTGCGCTCCACTATAGCGCGAGCTCGGCTGTGGCACATGTTGTAGTGCCTTTCCTCTGCACTATGTGGGTTGAGGAAAGGCGTAAGCAGCCACTGTTTGAGGGGATATCCACTGTCCCCTGCAAGGATAGTGAAAGGGTTAAGACATTGAAGTACATTAAAATGTGAATGTCTATAATCAAACGTACCTAGAAGCCAGCCATCACGTATAGCACCAGCCTCGAGTCTGCGTCCAACACTGCTGTGTTTTAAAATAAATGAGTCATGGGTTGACCCAGGCCACCGAGCTACTACATTAGTGAGCAACATGTCTGCATCACAAATAATTTGGACATTGATTGAATGAAAATGCTTTCTATTAATGAAAGTATTTTCATTAACGTTCGGTGCCCTTATGGCAACATGAGTGCAGTCAATAGCACCGATGACATTTGGGAAACCATACATAGCTGCAAATTGAGCTTTCTTGTTTGCCTGTTCACCCGCCGTGTATGGAAACTTTATGGAATCATGGGACGAAGCTATTATGCCTTTTAACACGTCTGGCATTACCCGGCTAAGGGTCGGCTGAGATATTCCTGACCTGTCAGCCAATTCCCTCTGAAAAGTGCCAGTCGCCAGGAATCCTAGTGTTGTTAGGACTTGAAGTGGGACTGGCACGGCGTGGTTCCTCCGAGTGCTCCTCTGTAACGCCGGGCCCAAAAGCCCGCAGAGGTCCAACAGGACGGCTCGAGGAAGTCGGAACCGGCTCATAAGCCACTCGTCCTCGTTTGCCAGCAAGTCTTCTTGCTGTCTAAAGATGCGTTCACTCCGAATTCTTCCATTTGCCACATCTTCTAAGAGCGCAAGATCAGCCATTGTGCGTCATTACGCATTGTGATGGGGCATTTTATTTCCATCCATTTAATTGCATCTGACAAGCTACAGATGTCGGTAATAATCGACGTGGAAATGGGAAATTGTTCAGCGCAAATGTAATTTCTTGTTGCTTTCTGAATGGTTTAGACATACGCCATACATAGTTTTATCAAAAATAAAACAAACTAAAGGCATATGCATTAATACCATAATTCCGTAGCTTATGAAGAAATGTTTTACTATGAAAACAACTTTCCCCAGTGGACAATTAATACATCTATCTATTTATCTATCTATCTATCTATCTATCTATCTATCTCCTTAATTATCTATCTATCTGTCTATCTAATTGCAACTATATCTGCTCCGCCAGACGGACACATTGACGAGAATATCAGTTTTGTACATTATTTCGTTCTGTTAAGTATATTATTTATGAGGGTGAATTGCACAACATGCCAATATTGCAGAACATATTTCACTTTTCTTTTTGCAAATATGTGTTCATTTGAATTTCTGTTGTAATTTTCGTTTGATTTTTTTTTGTTTGTTTCACTGCTGATCGATCAAACGGGTGTTCGTGTAGGCTGATAATTGTAAGACTTGCTTTGTGAAGTCTTCATGTTATTTATGAGAGGCAGTATTGTCATTTTCACTTTCACTTTCACGTGTTTCTTCCATCTGCCGACGGTGTCGCCATTTCTCATTTCACCCGTTTTTGTGCGTACGCCTGGGTCAGAGCTTGCGTGAAGGACCGCACATTTTCCCGTCAAGTTTGCTTTTTATAAATATCAATTATAGCGTAGAGTGGCGTACGCCTTCTTTTGTGCGTACGCAATGTTTATAAATGAGGCCCCTGGTGTCTATTTTCTGGATGGTCTGCACAGTGTTTTGTGCATGGGAGCAGTGTTTAGTAGTCATGCAGAATAAGTCATTAATAAGTACTAATAGACAACCAAAATGCTAGTAATATGTATGCAAATAAACACCTAGTTAATACTGAGAACTGGTCCCTAAATTAAAGTGTTACCAAATGCATAAAAATAAATCAGATTTTCACTTTTCATTTTATTTTTTGTTAATTTATTAGCAACAGCCATAATAGATTTATTTAATTGTGCAGGGGCATTTTTGTCCAATTTGACCACATTAATTTCTGACCCATGGCCAGAGCCTTACACACACTCCACTCTGGTTTCAGGTTATGTGTGTGTGTGTTTCACTCAAACTCCCTCTGAGGGAGAATCTGACACGGTGGAATGCAGCCCTGAGGGACGTTGTTTTGTCAAGCGCCTTCATGACAACCGTTTCTCTCAATGAATGCAGCCGAGGCTTCTATTTCATATTAAAGCTATCAACTATCAAGCGATCATTGTCATAACTTCTGACACAGATGAGGAAATCAGGCTGCTGTCGCCAAGAGATTTTAAGAGTAAACCAGAGGTCAAAAATGTAAACTTGAGTCTTAGACCTTTTTGCAGGTTGTGTGTGTGTGTTTACAATTAAACTAACAGTAACTTTGAACTAACGTAACCAAAGAGCGCTTCAGTGCTCCGGCGTCCTTCCACAGTCTATCTAACGCTTGTTGAAAAATGGGATCAATTGAAATATTCAAGCATTCACATGTTCATGTTCTTCATTAATGCAGTTCATGAGGGAAAAGCCCCACTATAAAGACTCATTTGCATAAGTCCCTGGAGCAACACCTGGGCTCTACGCCCTGCTCTTTCACTTATAAAAACAGAGAGCAGAGGACTGACAGAGTCACTCAAGCTCAGCGTCACTCAAGGTAAGTCATTCAATACTACACTATCAAACACTGAGATTGTCTCAACCATCAGTTTGCAGCTTTTTAAAGAGTTTTAGACAAAATGGACACATCAGAACAGGGTTTTCATTACAGAACTTCATTTTACATAAGTTGCATGTAAACTCAACTAAAAGGAAAACTAATGAATTGCTCATGGATTTCTCAATCAATCCTAAAGAAATTTTAATTAATATAAAAACCCTTTAAGAATCAAACACACCATTTGATAGACTGAAAGTCATGTTTCAGCTTGAGAACGTGTTAGGATTGGTTCCAAGTTATTATAGAAACCCATCGCTTCATTCATCCAATCATTTATATGGGAATATTAGTTTAATCCACAATGGTTTTAGTAAAAGCACCACAGTGATAGCTAATTGATTATGGATTCAGTGTGTAACGGTAACATGAGTTGAAATCCTTTCTATCTTGTTCAACAGAACTCAATACAATGGCATATAAAATGCTTCACAGCGTCCTTCATAAGCTTGGACCCCAGCACCTACATGACTTTAAGAGGCATGTGGAATATCATCAGCGAGTCCCAGCCACTCGTCTGAGAGCTGCGAGTGCACATGACACGGTGCGTCTGATGGTGCAGCACCACGGTCACGAAGACGCTCTGATGATCACGCTTCACGCCCTGAAGGAGATGAACAAGAGGTGGCTGATTAGACACCTGAAGGAGTTGGCCAGGGAAGGTAGTAACTGTGCTTGCTCCTCTCCTCATGTTCATTACTCAAGACACCTACAGATGAATCATTCACACAGGCACATGCCATGACCTAAACGTTATCGCTTGTAGAAATACAGGAGTGGTTGCTGACTATAGACTATATGACTATAGAAGAAAAAAAAGGTTATACACGATCACTGAAAGAATGTGATAGACAGACAGACATAAACATGTAACATAACACTGTAAGCTCATTTGTTATTTTGAGCTGTTATTTAATTATTCTTTTTTTTAAATCAAAAGGAGTTGAGGACATCGCAGACCATGTATTGAAGAATATTACAGAAGGTAATAAAGAAAAATGCGTATAAGTAATAGCGTAAGAAAATATATGAATCTCTCTCTATATGCTAAATATATCCTTTGTATATTTATAAAAGCATGTTTTCTGACCAGTTATTATCATTTGAAGCTAGCGACGATGAAGATGATGATGATGATGGAGAAAGATATGAAGAAGAAGAAGAAAGAGGAGAAAGATATGGAAGAGAAGAAGAAGAAGAAGAAGGAGGAGAATATGGATATGAATAATAATCAAAATAAATAGCTGGTTATACGCATCTTTGGTGCCTGGACCGTAATTGCTCATTTAATTTGAATAACTGCGAAAACAAGAATTAAAAGTAAACTACTCAGACCTTCTGTGTGTGTGTGTGTGTTTGACAGCACAGTTGTTCAACAGTTCTGTGACGGCTATGACTTTGGTGTGTAGCAGTAATGGCTTGTAAGTCAAAAAGAGGGAATTATTATATTGATGGTGAATTTTGATCTGATCAGAAGAACTGGCCATGATTAACTGAACAGCTCTGCTACAGATATTAATATCAGTCATTCATTCAAGGCTCTACCTAAAAACACATCGTTAAATATCCCTGAGGGACTTCATTTGCATTTTTCAAATGTTTTCCTCTTTTTTTTGTTTTCTTGGAAAATAAACACCTTTCTGACTTGTAGGCATATTTACATAGAGATTGCATAATGTAAATAACCTATAAATTAAAAAACAGGACATCATTAGAGGGTGAAGCAGGAATATCAGAAAAAAAAAAATCATTGTAGTTGATTATTCCTCTTAATATTATACTGATATAATAATGATCATTAATGCCGATTAGAGCTAATATAAAGAGGAAAAGCAATATCTTTTTACAGCTTAGACAATCAAAACTTTGCATTGGTTATTACAGTATCATGAAAGACATCTTAGATTCGGATTTCTTCATGATTACTGTATGAATAGCACACGCTGCGCGGGGGGTGATCACATTACACATAATGAGCTCAGACGGGAAACACTGGAGCTCGCGCTGGTTTCATACGGATTACTTGATCACAGAATATTTGTTTTCAGCATGACTTCATTTAAAATTAGACACTTCAAGCTTTCTATAGCTATGTTTCTCATGTCTGTGTGTGAAGTATATCTGATCAGCGAGGCGTAGACGCTATTCACTGTGTCTCGAGTCTGTCTCTGAACACAGTGCAGTGTGAAGAAGTCTGCATTTTATATAAAATGTATAAATGAAAGTGTGGAGTCATATAAGCCGAACGCAGGCCGTGTTCAAAGACACTGTGTCCATGTGACTTTCAGCAGAGCTGCGAGTCATCACAAGCTCACTGCTGGCCGCTCCATATACACACACACACACACACACACACAACACTGATCCTGCTGGAACATGAACCTACGCAACACCAGACTTTACTCAGATTTATTGAAGTCCGGATATAAATACACATGCACATTTCAAATGTAAACCAAAGTGAACTCAAGTGCAGCTAAAGGAAATCCCCGAATCATGCAAGGATGTCACTGTACAAAAACCCTCCGACGATTCCGCGTCCTGTAGATGGATGCAGTGCTGGCAAGAAGCCCTCGACCGAAGAAGCCACATTCAGTCCATGTTCTGCCCGCCGTATTATAAATAAATAGATTTATCAAATGTGCACTCACAGAGTGAACTCTTATGTACAGTATTTATGAACCTAAGCAGTCCGTCAGCACAACCAACGCCTGTCGCTTCCCACAGAAAAGAACCGAGCGAGAACATTCATCAAAACCAAAGGCCAAGCAGGGAAACGGCTGGAGCGCTATGGTCCTCCTCATTCATGCACAGCTGTGACTTACACAAGTGAGCTCTGTGCGAAGGAAAGGCGACAGTCTGAGATTCCCGTTAAGGCTGAGGTGAAAGGAAACCGACAGACGTATCGAAACACGGAGCTGTGACCTCGCGCTGCTGACACGCTAAAACAAACGCAGTGATTGTGCACGAGAACGGAGCAGTCAGTAGTGCGTTCAGTGTTATATACAGAATCAAACAAGCGCTCACTCTTCACTCATGCAGAAACACAAGACCCAAGCAGAAGCACGGCCTGCATCCCAGGGGCGGCTCCGTGGACTGCAGGTGCTATGGCTGTGGATGTGGCTCGCCCCGCTGCTCAAGAGCTCATGGACACGTCGCGGCTGGGGCCCAGCTCTTCCTCCGTTCGGTTGTCGTTCAGATCCTCCTCGCTCTGAGCGCCGGCGCTGGCCCGGTCCTCGTCCTCGTCCGGAGCCTGGCGGTCCAGGGAGAAGTAGCCCGTGCCTTTAACAGTGTCCTGCCGCTGGTAGAAGAGCACATACGCCGCCTTGGACTGCATGAACACAGACACACGGGGAGAACTCGGTCATCTGCAGCAGGACTCACGCATCACATCCTGCCAGCATTCACTCGGCCTCAGGTCACGCGAGTCTCTTCTGAGTGACGTGAGAGCGAGCGAATGGCGGCAGGAGCATCACTGTATTCCAGACGGCTGGAGACTCTCACCACGATCTGCTCCTCGCTGCTCGGCGACACACTGCTGTCGTCAAAGCTGTACCACTTCTGATCCTCCTTGTTCTTGGCGAAGGCAGTATCTGACAACGACACTCAACAGTCCATCACTTCAGCTTCAGACTTCAGTAACATCACCACACCCACGCTTCATCTTACACATCTAGATACCAGCGTTTGTTAAACAGCACCATTCTGTACTCACAGTGTCCTCCTCCCATGCCTCCGTAGTGGTTTGAGACGGCGATGAGGTCGTAGCGGCACGGCCCCGCGTTAGGATTGATGAGGAACTCCGACATGTCCAGATCCCTGCGGGTCAACACAGCACGGTCAGGACAGCTGACCAGCCCAGCGGTAAAACACAGAGAGAGACGTACCGCAGAGGGAAGTCCACCAGCGAGTCCAGCTTGTCCCTCATGTAGCGGCTGTAGGAGAAGCGCTTGAGATGCACCACCAGCACCGGCGGCACGCTCCACAGGTCCAGCTTCTTGGTGGCCTGCTGGTGCTGCTTGCAGTGCGGACAGTACCTGAAACACTCAGTCACGTGAGAGTGGGTTTATACAGGGTTATAACTCTGATGGAGGTTTCTGTGTTTTCACTGGTGTACAGTAGGAGGCTGGATCAAAACACGGTGAAGCAGCAGCAGAAACAAGCGACCGTAGATGCATATGTAAAATAAGACGCTCATCAAGCACTGATCATTATACAAATCAAACCGCCAAACGTTACCGAAGTAATGTCGATCCAGTGGTGTAGGACTGCGAGCGATCGACTCCATCTATGTTTTGATCATCGATCTGAATCTGATCCAGACGTAATCTTTGAAAAAAGCAACATTTTGAACAAAAAGCTGAGAAAATGTTGCTTTTTTTAAAGAAACTTCCCCACATAAGAGTGTTGATAAAAAATAAAAGACTGCACGAAGCTAGAATGAAACTGGGATTAGAGTTTAAAAACAGAGGCTCTGTTCTTTCTCTTGACGTACTGCACATACTAAATAATCTCAGACCACACTGAGACGAAACGGTGCGTTAGTTATTCACATGAGCAGCTGAACTACCCTCCAAGACGCGTCTGATCATGTGGAGTCCTACTGAAGGGACGCGCGCGGTTTCTCTCTGAACGCAGCTTTGCTAGTGGCTTCACGTGCACTCTGCTCTGTATTCGTGTGTTGTTCTCACCAGGGGTCGTCTGCTCCGAGCTTCTCTTTGGTGGTGAAGAGCTCAATGCAGTCCTTCAGCTTGAAGAAGCTCTTCTTCTGCGGCTTGTACTCCATACTCTCATGCTTATCGAAGTCCTTAGGAGAAAACATTCAAGCACTTATCTCAAATGTCACCACACACATGATTCTGACTAGGAACTGAAGAGTTTTACCTCCGCCACAGCTTCCTTGAAGTACCTCCTCTTCATTTCTGGCTCCCAGTCCAGGGACAGGTAGCATCTATCTGCATGGA
This sequence comes from allo-octoploid hybrid of Carassius auratus x Cyprinus carpio, assembly GCA_024542945.1. Lineage (NCBI taxonomy): Eukaryota > Metazoa > Chordata > Actinopteri > Cypriniformes > allo-octoploid hybrid of Carassius auratus x Cyprinus carpio. Next base: position 10,982 of record JANHFF010000198.1, on the reverse strand, counting down.
AGCAGAGCAAACACAGGGTCAGCTCAGGAAACCACAGGCTCTCTACAGCAACAGGAAGGCTTCGCACCGCTGAGCCGCATGTGGTCCTCGTCGAAGCGGATCTCTCCCTTCAGGAAGTTGGCGTCGCTCTTCCCCATGTTGTTGAACTGGAAGGTGAAGAGCCTCTTTTTCTGGGCTGTGAGCGTCGGGCCTTTGCCGGGGTCCACGCCGTTCTCCAGCTCGTTGTCTCCGAGTCCCACCGAGTCCTCCAACGGGCTGTTGTCGTTCTCCGAGGGCAGCTCCTGGTCCTGACTGGACTCGTCGTCCGGCTCGTCCGTCTCCATCTCACCTGTGAGACGAGGCAGGCTTCAGTCGCTCGCATCTCAAACATGTCGACTGCTCGTCAGTGAATGTGGAATAAACACAGCATGCTTACTCGGCGAGCCCTCCTCCATCACACCATTGGTGGCGCTGCCGTTGATGGAGGGATGCTTGGGCGAGAGCGTCTCCTGCGACTCCTCGTCCTCCGCGGCCGGACGAATGAAACGACTGGAACCACACAGAACAAACACTCCCATCAGGAGGACACACGAGACAGAGATGGAGAAATACAAGCACAACAGTGAGAAAATGAGGATAAAATGAAATCATGTGGAGGAGTTTGATGGTATTTTTTAGTGCTTTTAGGAGCTTGCCAGTGTGACTGCGGTCTGAAGACATGAAGGGGATCGTTACTCGTACGGCTTGTCTCTTCATGATCTGTAACTGGCTGCTGAGGGACATGTGTGAGCTGTGAGACGTGTGAGCAGATACCAGAGGCGCAGCAGCAGCAGGTTGTAGAGCTTGTCCTCGCTGACGGAGCGCGGGACGCTGAGCAGGAAGGGCTGGCCGAACAGCGGCGTGCTGGTGTGGTTGAAGCCCGACTGCTTGTACTTCTCCCGCAGGTGAACAGGAATCAGCACGTGCTCCGTGTCCTCCAGCCGGCTGACGGCCACCTCGAACC
>JANHFF010000198.1:0-2500 GCA_024542945.1 allo-octoploid hybrid of Carassius auratus x Cyprinus carpio | reverse complement strand
GAGAACCAAGCGTCACTCCGGAGATCATACACACACACACACACACACACACACACACACACACACACACACACCACCTGCAGGAGATCCAGAGGAGAACCAAGAGTCACTCCGGAGATCATACACACACACACACACACACACACACACACACACACACACCACCTGCAGGAGATCCAGAGGAGAACCAAGAGTCACTCTGGAGATCATACACACACACACACACACACACACACACACACACCACCTGCAGGAGATCCAGAGGAGAACCAAGCGTCACTCCGGAGATCATACACACACACACACACACACACACACACACACACACACACACACACCACCTGCAGGAGATCCAGAGGAGAACCAAGCGTCACTCCGGAGATCATACACACACACACACACACACACACACACACACACACACACACACACCACCTGCAGGAGATCCAGAGGAGAACCAAGAGTCACTCTGGAGATCATACACACACACACACACACACACACACACACACACCACCTGCAGGAGATCCAGAGGAGAACCAAGAGTCACTCTGGAGATCATACACACACACACACAAACATCTTCACATGAGGAACATGAGGTTTGCAGCATCAAACTATTAGCTTAACAATTAAATATGAGAGAACAGTGCATGTTTAGATATAGTTTGTCCTCTATGTATGATTTCACCGTCTTCTGCAGACTGACAACTAAATTATACTTGTACTTAACCTTGAAAACTGCTGTTTGAAATGATTTTAGTTTTTTAAAACTGCACTTTTCACAGATCTGATCAATATTGTTCTGGATGTCATGGTTTAGTCAAATTCAGTAGTAAATTAGACTGTCGACACTGAAGCAAACTTACAATGGGTCACGTTTTAAGACGGTAAACACAGATGATATGAATTGAATGAGATGTTCTATTCACGGACATATTTCCGTGATGAAACTGCTCAGAAACATACATGTTATTCTTGATGATGTACTAATGTCTGAATCTACTTGATGAAGGGACAGTCATCGGGTGTCGAGTCTGAATGCATGTGTGTGATGCAGCACCTTGTCGGGCCGGCCGTCGGCGTCCTTCAGCTGGATGTAGGGCTTCTTGCGGATGCGGTTCAGGTCTTCATGGAGTCCGTCCAGCAGGAAGGCCAGCAGCTCGTGAGAGTCCTGCTGCTGATAGCCCGAGAACTGAGGCGCGAACCGGCCCACCTGCGTCTAAAACACGCGGCGCAAACGTTCAGCGGGCCAGTGATGAAACAGGAATTACACATTCACATCACAATCTATGAAAAATATGATTCGCCAATGACATGATGTGATTTGTCTCAGCAAACACAGGCACATCAGCTCCTGATGGCATCTCTACCTTGAAGGGGCGCGGCGTGACGTAGCTGCATTTCCCAGACCACAGCTGCTTGGTGAGCTCGGCGTAGGCCTTGGCGATCTCGCCCTTCATGCCCAGAGGATTGTCCTGGTTCAGCTCGTCCTGGTACTTGTCCTTCAGGAAGTACTCGGTCAGAGGAGGGATGTTGCTCAGACACTGCAACACACACACACACTGAGCTCAGGCCGGGCCGCGGGACACACAGAAGCACAGCCTGATACTGTGGAGAAGCTCAGCGAGCGTCACCTGTGTGGCTGAGTTCATGAAGCAGGTGTTCCCCAGGTTGGACAGGCCGCAGAGGCCGGCTCTCTCGGCGCGCCGGCCCGGATCCGAGGACTCGTAGCTGCTGTAGGGCGGGTAGGACGGCAGGCTGTAGCTGGAGCTCTTCATGCTGCTGCGGACGGACGGACAAACGTTTGACAGCGACAGTCACAACAGCAGCAGCAGCAGCAGCAGCGAGAGCAGATGATCAGAGCAATGCAGCGACAGCCCAGAACATGCAGAAGAGCAAACAGAGTTAACCACAGCCTGCTCTTCACTAACCAATATGACTCAGAAGAACTGAGCAGTCACCACACAAACACATCACATTCACAGTCAAAAACCAGTGCACCAATCACAGAGGAGGCCTACCAGACGTAGGAGTGCACCTATTTTATCCATAAAAGAGAACTCAATTTCTGAGTTTCAACCAAATCAAATTTTCAATATTTTGTATTATATTACATCACCTTCGTCGACACTGTCCAAATTAACCTCCAGAATCTGTTCACGGGGGGCACTTAGTTTTTCACAGCACTGTCAGTGAGCGATCTGAAATGCTCTGTAAGGCTCATTTTGATTTCAGCTGCTTGCTATTCTGGCAACTGAGCTGATGTCTATTTTTTTAATAAGCAGATTTCATTTCAACAAAATGATTAAAGATGGACGAACTCTGAACATATGAGCGCTCAACATTAAAGCATCGGCAGCTCTCTATGTTTGGCAACAGAGCCAAACTGAAGCTAACGAATCATTGCTAAGTGAGTTATGTACAGGACCAGCCCTCCATTCCCACAATGCACTGCAGCTACGAGCATCACACTAACTGAAGCGCTAGTGGGCGCAGG